>JADPXZ010000007.1:780000-795000 GCA_019009955.1 Riptortus pedestris
TATATATCGTAGAAGAATTAATGCTAATTCACATATAGAGTTTTGTTAAGTTCGGTTCAATCGTTAATACCTGATAAAATTGTCGGCTCCCACTTTAATTTTTTAGCGTATATCTCGTTTATACTTTGTTATACGACAAAAGTGAAAATAACAAAAGTTATTCTAAATAACAAAATAACCAACTTTAGTCCTGTGCATATTTGGCGAAAAACCGCTAGGAAACGAAATATGGCTCTATTTAATTTGAGTCGTCCGTTGGTAGCGCCACTCCTACCTCCATCTGCCTTGGGCTGATTTGTGAATCTAAACCATCCACGGTGTCACCCAAACGCATACAATTCATTCAAATCGCTCCAACCGTTTAGGAACAGTTCACTCACATACACACAACTACACTAGAATTATATATATATATTTACGTGTACATACTTTTTTCCAGGGAGGTATATACTTCTTCCATCTTCTGGATTCTTATGCAGCTGGGATGTCACTTCTGTGCTCAGCTTTGTTCGAAGCGATTGCAGTTTCTTGGTTCTATGGTAAGTATTATGAATTAGAGTAGTTGTAATAGCATATTGTGTATATATATATATATATATATATATATATATATATATATATAGATAGATAGAGAGAGAGAGAGAGAGAGAGAGAGAGAGAGAGAGAGAGAGAGAGAGAGAGATCGATGGACAATTGAAGAAAATTTTCTAAAATCGTGTCATGTGTACAACCTCAATAGCTGATTTATCTTAAGGGAAATCTGCTAATAGAAAACAAAAAAAAATCCTTTAAAATTTAAATTAACAATGGAAAAAACAAAACACAGAAATATAAAATAACAAAACACAAAAATATAAAATAACAAAACACAGAAATATAAAATAACAAAACACAAAAATATAAAATAACAAAACACAAAAATATAAAATAACAAAACACAGAAATATAAAATAACAAAACACAAAAATATAAAATGACAAAACGCAAAAATATAAAAGGAATAAGAACTAACAACATACAAAAATAGAAAACGACGAAAAACATGAGCAAAGAACAAAAAAAAACCCTCAATAATATAAAACTACCAAGAACAAAAACTCAGAAATATAAAATAACGTAACACAAAAATATTAAATAACAAAACAAAAAAAATGTGAAACAAAGAAGAACTAACAAAATACAAAAATATAAAACAACGAAAAACAAAAAATAAAATAAAACAGCAAAGAACAAAAAACACAAAAAAAATATAAAACATCAAAGAACAAAAAACATAGAAATATAAAATAACGAAACTCACAAATATGAAATAAAAAACACAAAAATATAATATAACAAAATACAAAAATAGGAAATAACAAAATACAAAAAAAAAACAACCCCAAAATAATAAAAAAAATATATATAAACTAACAAAATACAAAAATAGGAAATTTAAAAAAAACTAACAAAATAAAAAACACGAAGATATGAAATAACAAAACACACACAAAAAAAAATATGAAACGTTGAAGAACAATCAAAATACAAAAATAAAAAACAACAGAGAACATCAAAATACAAAAATAAAAAACAACAGAGAACATCAAAATACAAAAATGAAAAACAACAGAGAACATCAAAATACAAAAATAAAAAACAACAGAGAACATCAAAATACAAAAATAAAAACAACAGAGAACATCAAAATACAAAAATATAAACCAACAAAGAACATCAAAACAAAAAAAAAATATAAAACAACAGAGAACATCAAAATACAAAAATATAAAACAACAGAGAACATCAAAATACAAAAATAAAAACCAACAGAGAACATCAAAATACAAAAATATAAAACAACAAAGAACATCAAAATAAAAAAAAATATAAAACAACAGAGAACATCAAAATACAAAAATATAAAACAACAGAGAACATCAAAATACAAAAATATAAAACAACAGAGAACATCAAAATACAAAAATAAAAACCAACAGAGAACATCAAAATACAAAAATATATAACAACTAAGAACAAAAAAACGTTCTCAAAAGTAGAAAACAACAAACAACAATTAATATAAAAGTAGAAAACAACAAACAACAATTAATATAAAAGTAGAAAACAACAAACAACAATTAATATAAAAGTAGAAAACAACAAACAACAATTAATATAAAAGTAGAAAACAACAAACAACAATCAATATAAAAGTAGTAAACAACAAACAACAATCAATATAAAAGTAGAAAACAATATAAAGAATATAAAAACACATAAATGTAAAACAACAAAGAACAAAAAACCTCAAAAATATAAAATAACAAAACACAAAAATATAAAATAACGTAACACAAAAATATTAAATAACAAAACACAAAAATATAAAATAACAAAACACAAAAATATAAAATAACGTAACACAAAAATATTAAATAACAAAACACAAAAATATAAAATAACAAAACACAAAAATATAAAATAACGTAACACAAAAATATTAAATAACAAAACACAAAAATATAAAATAACAAAACACAAAAATATAAAATAACGTAACACAAAAATATTAAATAACAAAACACAAAAATATAAAATAACAAAACACAAAAATATAAATAAAAAAAAATAACGTAACACAAAAATATTAAATAACAAAACACAAAAATATAAAATAACAAAACACAAAAATATAAAATAACGTAACACAAAAATATTAAATAACAAAAACACAAAAATATAAATTAACAAAACACAAAAATATAAAATAACGTAACACAAAAATATTAAATAACAAAACACAAAAATATAAAATAACAAAACACAAAAATATAAAATAACGTAACACAAAAATATGAAATAACCAAGTTGGGACTAAGGATTTTATTTAGTGAATTCCGTCAATAAATAAATTCCCATTGCCCATGCGGGAATCGAACTAGCCGCTCCGGGTTAAGTCTTGAAAAAAATTTATTTTATCCAATATCGATAGATTTTTTAAAATGTATTAACTGTAATTTTGAGATAATTGTCTAAATTTAGATACAATTTAAATAGACAATTACCATTATTTATTTATTAAATAACGGAATTCATTAAATAACATTCTAAGTCCCACCCCGGCTAGAAAAGGGTGGTAACCTGTAGATAACCCGTCCCGATTAGCCTAAGTTGCAAAAAGTGGACGTTCATAAATAATAATAATAATAATAGTTATTTATTATCCAAGTGGCGAAAGTAGATCATTTTCCAACTCGAGTGAAACGTTTAGCCACACGAGCGAAGCGAGTCTGGTAATTTGACGAGAGTTGAAAAATTTTACTTTCGTCACGAGTGTAATATTAAATTTTTTCTGTAATCGTGTAATACATGATCAGATCTAAGCAGAATATGAACAAAATTAGGATGTTGTCAAGATTATGGTATGTTGTTGGTAGGTTATAAGCATGTTGTTGGCAGGTTATAAGCATAGTTATAAAACAACTAGTGATGATTGTCAAGTAGTGCAGTTATAAACAAGTGCACGTTATAAACAAGGAAGGTAATTATTATTATATTTAAATTTTAAAATATATCGATTATTTCCTCCAATAATTCATTCACATTTCAATTTATTTTTTTTTCTCTTACAATGTTAAGAAACATTTAAAAGCATTTAATTTCCAACTTCAAATTATTTTTTAATTTATACTTATTACTAATTAAGAAGGCAATTCACTTTCTTCACTTGTGAACAAAGTGATTACTTTCTTCACTCTATTGCAAAATGTTTCACTTTCTTCACTCATTTCAGTTTATTAATGTTACCATTATTCAACCATTACAGAAAATATTTATTTTTCAGGTTTGGAAAGGTTTTGTCAAGACGTGACAGATATGATTGGCGTCAAACCTGGACTATATTGGAGGCTATGCTGGAAATTCGTCAGCCCTCTGTTCATAATTGTAAGTTTAAACAAAGATATCTCGGTTAATATTTACTCTAGAGAAAAAGTGCATATAACAACAATTGTAGAGCATCAATAGTTCAACAAGATTGGTTCTATAACATTTTACTCTCAGACTCATAATAACGGAGATATTTGGAATTTTATTTAAGAATAGCTAAAATAGATTTAACAGATACTAACCTTGTGCAACACTTTATTAAAGAAAAACGCTAATACCTCGGTTAATATTTACGATAGAGAAAAAGTGCATATAACAACAATTGTAGAGCATCAATAGTTCAACAAGATTGGTTCTATAACATTTTACTCTCCGACTCATAACAACGGAGATATTTGGAATTTTTTTATGAATAGCTGAAATAGATTAGATCTGAGATACTAACATTGTGCAACACTTTATAAAAATGCAAATATCTCGGTTAATATTTACGATAGAGAAAAAGTGCATATAACAACAATTGTAGAGCATCAATAGTTCAACAAGATTGGTTCTATAACATTTTACTCTCAGGCTCATAATAACGGAGATATTTGGAATTTTTGTTACGAATAGCTAAAATAGATTGTGTATGAGATACTAACATTGTGCAACACTTTATAAAAACGCAAATATCTCGGTTAATATTTACGATAGAGAAAAAGTGCATATAACAACAATTGTAGAGCATCAATAGTTCAACAAGATTGGTTCTATAACATTTTACTCTCAGACTCATAATAACGGAGATATTTTTGTTGTGACTAGCTGAAATGGTTAGATTAGGTCTGATGTACTAACATTGTGCAACACTTTGAAAAAGAAAAACGCGAATATCTCCGTTATTGTGCGTCGGATCGAAAAATTGTATAGCACCAATCTTGTTGGAAATTTTATGTTCTGTAAATCTTGTTATGTAGGTTTTTTCGCTATCTTGAATATTAAGCGAGATATTTCCATTTTTCGTGGCATAAGTATAAAGCTTACCCCCACTCCTGTTAAGTCGTGTTTTAAATATAGACCATAAGCGGGGTTTTTGGGTTTTTTTTTTGGGGGAGGGGGTTTTGGGGGTTTGTGGCCCGGGGCTTTTTTCCGTGGGGGGGGGTTTACAATTTTCCGGGTTGGGACGTTTCGGGGGGCTGGGGGGGGAAGGCTTTTCGAGGGGTTCCGGGGGGGGGCGTTTGGGGGGGGGTTTTAAACCCCGGGGTTTGGGGCAGGTGGGTTGGGTGGGGTTGGTGTGGGGGGTGGGGGGGGGTTTGGGGGGTTGGGGGGCCCGAGGAAAACCGACGAGAGCGCACGGGGGCTCGAGGGAAAAAATCAAACCCCGGGCCGCCCCCCTTCGCACGCAACAAAAAATTAAAAGAGAGGGGGCGCTAAGGGTGTCGGGGGCGCAGCGAAACGGACGAGGGAGACGAGGCTGAGCACCCGGAAAGGGGCAAACCCCAGCCCAAGACCGCGAAAGGCAGAGCGCCCTAAAAGCAGAGGGCATCCAGTCCCGCGGGGGTGAAGGTGAGAGGCGGCCAGGGACCCACAGCCCAGCAAAGGCGGGGCCAAAAGGGAAGGGCCCAAAAGGGCCAAGGGGGCCTTTGCCCGGGAAGGGCTCCCGGGGGCGGGAGAAGAGGGGGCGGGGCGCCCCGCCGCGACGAGCAGCCCAAAACGGGGGCCGACCCACGTGCGAACCGGGGATAGGGTGAGCAGGGGCACGAGCGGCGAACGAGGGGAACAAGGTAAAACCCCCCCCGAAAGGGGGAAAGGCCGGAAAAGTAAAGGGGTCTTCCCCTGAGAAAGGCCCGACGGGCGTCCATGGCGGAGCGGGAGAGACGCGAGAACGGGGGCGCCGAGCCCGGGGGGGGCCCCCAAAAGTGGCACCCGGGCATCCCCTTTGACCGCAGCGGGTTCACAGTGAGAAAACAGCTAGCCAAAGGGGCGCGAGCGGGGCGCGGCGACCCGCCCAACACAGGACGCCCAACGACTCCGCCCGGTGACCCCCGAGAGGGGGCCCGCAGCAGGGGAAGCCCATCCTCGCTCCCGCCCCCCTCGCCCGCCCCCCTAACCGAAAAAGGCTTTTCCCACCCCTTTTGGGCCCAGTACGTGAGCCACGTTTTCTAAATTTCCCAAAATTCCTCTCTTTCTCTCACTCCCTATCTCCTTCTCTCTCCACTCCTATCTCCCTCTCTTTCTCACTCCATATCTCCCCTCTCTCTACTTCACTCCTTATTCCCCAAACTCTCCTCTCACACACTTCCTAATCTTCTCTTTTCTTCTCTCTCGTCTCTTCCTTCTCCTCTCTTCTTCTCTCTCTCTCTCTCTCTCTCACGTTTCTTCTTCTCTCTCACTCTCTCTCTCCTTCTTCTCCCCTCTGCTCATCTTTTCCTTCTCTCTCCCAATCTCGCTCTTACCCACCTTATTCCCTCTTCATTCACCAACCTAAATCCCTCTCTAAAAACACATCCAACACTTATCCCACACTCTATCTCACACATCTTAACTTTACACTTCACACTCTCTCTCTCTCTCTCTTTTCTCTCATCCTCTCTCCTTCTAGCCCACTCCCTCTCTCCTCACACTCTCTCCCTCTCTAACCTAAGTCCCTCTTCTTTTCTTCTCACTCCTATCTCCTTCACTCCAAAAATTCCTCTCTCTCCCTCTCCTATCTCACTCCTTATCTCCTCTCTCTCCCCCTCACACTCTCCTTATTCTCTCATCTCACTCTCTCTATCTCTCTCTCTCTCTCTTCTCTCTCTCTCTATCTCTCTTCTACTCTCTTTCTCTCTCTCTCATTCTCCTAATCTCTCTCTATCTCTCTCTTTCTCACTCCTTATCTCTCTCTCTCTCTCTCTCTCTCACTCCCCTCTCTTTCCCACTCCCCTTCCTCTCTCTCTCCTTATCTCCTCCCTCTCTCTATCTCTCACTCTTTATCTCCCACTCTCTCTCTATCTCTCTCTCTCTCTCTCTCTCTCTCTCTCTCTCTCTCTGTCTCACTCCTTATCTCTCTCTCTCTCTCTCTCTCTCTATCTCTATCTCACTCCTTATCCCCCACTCTCTCTCACACACTCCTTATCTCTCTCTCTCTCTCTCTCTCTCACTCCTCCTCCCTATAGCCCACTCTCTTTCTCTCTCTCTCTCTGTCCCCTCCATACAGCCCTCTCCCCTCCCTCTCACTCTCTCCCTCCATCCTTCTCTCCCTCCCTATGTCCCTCTCCCTATCTCCCTCTCTTTCACTCCCAAAATTCCTCTCTCTCCCATTCTCTCTCTCTCTCTCTCCCCCTCTCTCTCTCTCTCTTTCTCACGCCTTAGCTCTCTCTCTCTCTCTCTCTCTCTCTCTCTATCTCACTCCTCCTCCCTATAGCCCACTCTCCCTCTCTCTCCCCGCCCTATAGCTCTCTCTTTCCACTCTCTCTCACCCTTTCCCTCCCCACCCTTTTGCCCTCCCTTTCCCTCCCTCCCTCCCTCTCACCTCCTCTTTCCCTCTCTCCTTCCCCCCTTCCTCCACTCTCTCTACCAGTTACTAACAATACTTTTTTCCTACATTTCCAGAGATTGGCTCTGAGCATTTCTCCAATAGAAGAGCACGATATGATCAGAGAGACCAAGGTGGTGAGCAGGTTCCGGCTCAAACACTGGCTCTACGTCTGAAGAAACTCATCAAAAACCAATTCATTTATAGTCCGTAGAATTAATCATAGCGTTTGCATCACATTATGTTTAGTGCTGTAGAAGTAAATGCCCTCTGAATTATTTTGGAAGTACACTTAGTTAGTTCAAGTGTCTCTAGACTGTCTACCATTTTCCAGAGAGAGAATGAGATAGAGAGAAGGAGAATGAGTGTGTGAGAGAGAGAAAATAATAATGATGATTACATTCATAAAATCAAAAACTCAATCAATCATTCAGTTTTTTTAATTAAATTATCATTCCATTTATAAGATTGAAAATAAAATTAATCATTCCATTTATAAAAAATAAAGTTGATCATGCCATTTATAAGATTGATCATTGCATTTATAAAAACAAAATAAAGTTGATCATTCAATTTATAAAAACAAAATAAAGTTGATCATTCCATTTATAAGATTGATCGTTCCCAATATAAAAACAAAATAAAGTTGATCATTCCATTTATAAGATTGAAAATAAAATTAATCATTCCATTTATAAAAAAAATAAAGTTGATCATGCCATTTATAAGATTGATCATTCCATTTATAAAAACAAAATAAAGTTGATCATTCCATTTATAAGATTGAAAATAAAATTTATCATTCCATTCATAAAATTGATCATTCCATATTTTTAAATTCAAAATAAAATTACCATTCCATTTATAAATTGTAAATAAATTACTCATTCCATTTATAAAATTGAAAATAAAATAGATCGTTCCATTTATAAAATCATGTACTCAATATATCATTCCATTTATAAAATTGAAAATAAAATTTATCATTCCATTTATAAAATTAAAAATAAAATTAATCATTCCATCTATAAAATTAGATCATTCCATTTATAAAATTAAAAATAAAATTAATCATTCCATCTATAAAATGATCATTCCATTTATAAATTGAAAATATAATTTATCATTCCATTTATAAAATTGATCATTCCATTTAATAAATTGTAAGTAAAACATATCATTCCATTTATAAATTGAAAGTAAAATTTATCATTCCATTTATAAAATTGAAAATAAAATTAATCATTCAATTTATAAAATTGAAAATAATATTAATCATTCCATTTATAAAATTGAAAATAATATTAATCATTCCATTTATAAATGGTCATTATAAAAATAGTATTCTCAATATATCATTCCATTAATAGAATCGTTTACTATATCAATAAAATTGGTCATTCCAATTATAAAATTGTATTCTCAATATATCACTCCATTTATAAAATTGAAAATAAAACTGATCATTCCATTTATAAAATTTTTCATTCCATTTATAAAATTGATCATTCCATTTATAAAATTGAAAATAAAATTAATGATTCCATCTATAAAATTGATTCCACTTATAATTTGAAAATAAATATTATCATTCCATTTATAAAATTGAAAATAATATTGGATCATTCCCTTTATAAATTGAAAATAAAATTTATCATTCCATTTATAAAATTGAAAATAAATTAGATCATTCCATTTATAAATTAAAAATAAATTAGATCATTCCATTTATAAAATTGAAAATAAATTAGATCATTCCATTTATAAAATTGAAAATAAAATTAATCATTCCCTTTATAAAATTGAAAATAAAAATTATCATTCCATTTATAAAATTGAAAATAAAATTTATCATTCCATTTATAAATTGAAAATAAAATTTATCATTCCATTTATAAAATTAAAAATAAAATTAATCATTCCATCTATAAAATTAGATCATTCCATTTATAAAATTTTTCATTCCATTTATAAAATTGATCATTCCATTTATAAAATTGTATGCTTTATGAATCATTCCATTTATAAAATTGAAAATAAAATTGATCATTCCATTTATAAAATTGTATGCTTTATGAATCATTCCATTTATAAAATTGAAAATAAAATTGATCATTCCATTTATAAAATTGAAAATAAAATTGATCATTCCATTTATAAAATTGATCATTCCATTGATGAAACTGATTAATTCTTTTATAAAATTGAAAATAAAATTTATCATTCCATTCGTAAAGTTGAAAATAAAATTGATTGTTCCATTTATAAATTGAAACAAAATTGATCATTCCATTCCATCATTTCATTTATAAAATGAGACTTTCAATAAGTCATTTCATTTACAAAATCAACCTTTCAATCAATCATTTCATTCATAAAATCCGACTTTCAATCAATAATTTCATTCAAAAAATCAGACTTTCAATCAATCATTTCATTTATAAAATCAGACTTTCAATCATTACATTTAAAAAATTAGACTTTCAATAAATCGTTTGATTTATATAATCAGACTTTCAATCATTTCATTTAAAAAAAACAGACTTTCAATCAATCATTTCATTTATAAAATCAGACTTTCAATCATTCCATTTTTTAAAAAAAGTCAGACTTTCAATCAATCATTTCATTTATACAATCAGACTTTCAATCAATCATTTCATTTATAAAATCGGACTTTCAATCAATAATTTCATATAACAAATCGAATAAATTAAATCGATCAATCAATCTCTCGTTTATTTTATTTTATTTATTTATTTTTTTTTTTTAATAAACATCAAATCAAATTAAAATTTTTTTATTTTTATTTTTTTTATATATTTTTTTTTTTTAAATTCTGGCCATCAAAATCAGAAAGAATATTTTATTTGAAAAGTTAGTATATTTTTTGGAGGGAAAATGGTAGACAAAAAATATCTAGTCAGTAGTAAAATCAAAAATCAAATTTTGATAAATTCCCGTTTAGTATATAGATATATGAATATATAAAATTTCTATGTACTTTTAAAAATATGTTTACATAACATTGTATTTATATATGTGTCTTATACATAGTTACCATTTACTCAGGTAGATAATATATTGCTTCTCTCTCTTTCCCGCAATCCCTCTTTCTCGCTCTGTCTCAATATCTGTTCGTTTCTACAGTTTGACAGTTAACGACCACGTGGTCACCAAATGTCAAAACTTTCAATCAATTTTATAAATTAGACTTTCAATCAACCGTTTGATTTATAAAATCAGACTTTCAATCAACCGTTTGATTTATAAAATCAGATTTTCAATCATTTCATTTATAAAATCAGAATTCAAGTAACCATTTCATTTACAAAATCATACTTTCAATCAATCATTTAATTTATAAAATCAAACTTCATTTATAAAATCATTCCATTTTTTTAAAAAGTCAGACTTTAATAAATCATTTCATTTATACAATCAGACTTTCAATCATTTCATTTGTGAAATCTGACTTTCAATCGATCATTTCATTTATAAAATCCAACTTTCAATCATTCCATTTAAAAAGTCAGACTTTCAACCAATCATTTGAATTGTAAAATCAGACTTTCAATGAATTATTTCATTTACAAAATCTTACTATCAATCATTTCATTTATAAAATCCGACTTTCAATCAACCATTTCATTTATAAAATCAAACTTTCAATCATTCCATTTTTTTTTTTTTTAAAGTCAGACTTTCAATCAATCATTTCATTCACAATTTCAGACTTTCAATCAATCATTTCATTTATAAAATCAGACTTTCAATCAAACAAAAAGAAAATTTATTGGAAAAGTATATTTTTGGAGGGAAAATGGTAGACAAAAAATAACCAGTCAGTAGTAAATCAAAAATCAAATTTTGATAAATTCCCGTTTAATATATAGATATATGAATATATAAAATTTCTATGTGCTTTTAAAAATATGTTTACATAACATTGTATCTATATGTGTCTTATACATAGTTTCCATTTACTCAGGTAGATAATATACAATATACAATATTGTATATCTCTCTCTTTCTCGCAATCTCTCTGTCTCATATCTGTTCGTTTCTACAGTTTGACAGTTAACGACCACGTGGTCACTAACTGTCAAAACCTGAAAGTCCATTTTATTAGTGCTGAGGCTGCCCTATGGTACAGCGGGGGGAAGAGAGCAGGATAAAACGAGACAGAGAGAGTTGGGGAGTGTGTGTGTGAGAGAGAGAGAGTGTATATATATATATATATATATATATATATTTAGATATGTATATAGTGGTCTCCCTTAATATTTTTAGATTTCCAAATTCCAAACCAGGAAATGGTTGGCAAATGGTGACGAGATTGCTAATTGTTGTTATTAATAAGCGCTATTATTAATAATAGTTGTAATATTTAAATAATTTTTTATATATATAAACTATATTCAAATGACAATATACATATATGTTAAATTGGTTGTTAATATTGGTTAAGTACAAGACTCGATTTTTTTCGGGCTGAAATCACTGAAATTTGCGGCTTTTTAGCAGATTTCCTTTAATTTTGGAAATATATATATGTATATATATATATATATATATATATATATATCTATATATATAAAACTAAAGATCAAGTTCGTTCAAAATTGGCCCAGTGGGGCGGGGTGCGATACAGAAAAACGCTAATATCTCCGTTATTATGCGTCGGATCGAAAAATTGTACATAACCAATCTTATTGCAAATTAAATTTACTATAAATATTGTTATATGCATTTTTTCTCTATCTTGAATATTAACCGAGATATATGCGTTTTTAAGTTTTCATCCTTCGACAATCCCCCACTTTTTTTCTGTAATGGTTGAATAATGGTAACATTACTAAACTGAAATGAGTGAAGAAAGTGAAACATTTTGCAATAGAGTGAAGAAAGTAATCACTTTGTTCACAAGTGAAGAAAGTGAATTGCCTTCTTAATTAGTAATAAGTATAAATTAAAAAAATAATTTGAAGTCGGAAATTAAATGCTTTTAAATGTTTCTTAACATTGTAAGAATTTATTTTAACAAAATAAATTGAAATGTGAATGAATTATTGGTGGAAATAATCGATATATTTTAAAATTTAAATATAATAATAATTAGCTTCCTTGTTTATAACTGCACTACTTGACAATCATCACTAGTTGTTTTATAACTATGCTTATAACCTGCCAACAACGATGCTTATAACCTACCAACAACATACCATAATCTTGACAACATCCTAATTTTGTTCATATTCTGCTTAGATCTGATCATGTATTACACGATTACAGAAAAAATTTAATATTACACTCGTGACGAAAGTAGAATTTACAACTCTCGTCAAATTGCCAGACTCGCATCGCTCGTGTGGCTAAACGTTTCACTCGAGTTGTAAAACGATCTACTTTCGTCACTTGTATAATAAATAACTATACTCATATAACAGCTTATTGTGGATGTGACACGAGTAGGAGTGGGGGTTATACTGGAGGACGTAAAACTAAAAACGCATATATCTCGGTTAATATTCAAGATAGAGAATAAATGTACATAACAATATTTATCCAAAAAATAATGTACAACAAGATTGGTTCTATACAATTTTTCGATACGGCTCGAAATAACGGAGATTTTTGGAATTTTCTAAATTCAGCCATCTGTAAACCCCCACTCCCGCTGGTCCGATTTCAGCCATTGACGAACATAGTTTTTAGTTATGCATGAGAAGTCTAAATATCGAGTTTGGTAGCGATCAAACAAATATTTTGACAGCTAGAGCGTGTTTTATATATATATATATATATATATATATATATATATATATATATATATATATATATATATATATATATATATATATATATGCCTGCGAAATCGAGTTTCTGAACTTCCTTTATTAACTAATATATAAAAAGCCCGGATGTATGTAAATAACGCGTAGATATATTTAAATATATTCATACATACATAACTAATTAATTTTAAGAAATTTTTGAAAAAAAAGCCAAAAATGTAGCACAAAAATTTTTGAAAACGCTTCGTCATTTTTTTGAATTTTATTTATTGAAAATTGAAAAAAATTCTTCAATAAACAATTTGAAGAAGGAATTTGGTTTAAGTGGCTTTAAGTGGGTTTAATAATATTTAATGTACAGTAGTGTTTAAGTGTTTGATTTATAATAATAGTTATTAATAATTATAAAGGGGTATTGTTAATAATAAAGGGATATTATTAATAATAAAGAGGTATTGTTAATAATAAAGTGGTATGATTAATAATAAAGTGGTATTATTAATAATGAATGGATATTATTATTAATAATGAAGGGATTTTATTATTAATAATAATGAAGGATATTATTATTAATAATAAAGGTGTATTATTAATAATAAAAAGGATATTATTAACAATAATGTGGTATTATTAATAATAAAAAGGATAATATTAATAATAATGTGGTATTATTAATAATAAAAAGGATAATATTAATAATAATGTGGTATTATTAATAATAAAAAGGATATTATTATTAATAATGAAGGGGTATTATTAATAATAAATGGTTTTATTGATAATGAAGAGATGTTATTATTAGTAATAAAGGGATGTTACTTATAATATAGGATATTAATAATAACAAAGGATATTATTATTGATAAAAGGATATTATTATTAATAATAAAGGGATATTATTATTGAAAAAAGGATATTATTAATAATAAAGGGGTATTATTAGTAATAAATGGTTATTAGTAATAATGAACGGGTATTATTAATAATAAAGGGACAGTATAGATAATAAAGGGATGCTATGATTATTAATAAAGCCATATTATTATTAATAATAAAGGGATATTATTAATAATAAAGGGATATTATTATTAATAATGGGATATTATTAATAATAATAAAGGCACATTTAATGTAATAATAATGACATACGGACGGACAGCCAAACGTTCGTATGTAATTTATTAATTCATAAAAAAAAAATCCCTCTACATTATTGTTTATATGTACATAAATAAATAAATAGATATATATGTATATGTAAAAGACTATTTTGTACATAAAAGCAGTTGCAAAATTGTAAATAACATATTATTATTAACCCTTTTTTAATGTTAAAATATTTTCGGGATGTTTTATGTATGTGATTTTTGTAGCTGAGTAGTCTAGTGAGTAAATAGATTTAAATGACGTCATTATTTACTTTATTTTTTATTACAATAATTTATTACATAATACATAATAAGTTTTTATTGTTTATTGAAAATGTTGTGAATTTTCCAAAATCAAATTTTTGGTATGTATATTTTGTAATTTTGAAATTTGAAAATAAATTTCTCATTTAATTTTAATATTTCGGTTTTATGAGTTCGATTTATAAAAATTGTATTTTACGTCAATCATTCAGTTTTGAATGGTCAAAACAAATTTATCATTCCATTTAATGAGTCGTTAATCAAGATGATATTGTATACTAAATCAATCATTCCATTTATAAAATCTGTAATTATATTGATCATTCAATTTATAAAATTTTGATGGAATTGATCATTCAATTTATAAAATCAAAATTCAAATTGATCATTCAATTTGTAAAATCATTAATCAAGTTGATCA
>JADPXZ010000007.1:800000-870000 GCA_019009955.1 Riptortus pedestris
TCATAATAACGGAGATATTTGCAATAACGAAATATAAACCAACGTCTTTCATAAGCGAGTAGTTAAGGGAATAACTCTGTAACTTGTTTTCAACAAAAACTCACAATAACTCGTTTATTGTTTGAGCTACGACAAATATGCATATAACAACAATTGTAGAGCATCAATAGTTCAACAAGATTGGTTCTATAACATTTCACTCTCAGGCTCATAATAACGGAGATATTTGGAATAACAAAATATACCAACGTTTCTAATAGTCGAGTCGTTAAGGGAATAACTCGGTAACTTGTTTCCAACAAAAACTCACAATAACTCGTTTATTATTTGAGCTACGACAAAAATGCTTATAACAACAATTGTAGAGCATCAATAGCTCAACAAGATTGATTCTATAACATTTTACTCTCAGGCTCATAATAACGGAGATATTTGGAATAACAAAATATAAACCAACGTCTCTCAAAAGCGAGTCTTTAAGGGAATAACTCGGTAACTTGTTTTCAACAAAAACTCACAATAACTCGTTTATTGTTTGAGCTACGACAAAAGTGCATATAACAACAATTGTAGAGCATCAATAGTTCAACAAGATTGGTTCTATAACATTTTACTCTCAGGCTAATAATAACGGAGATATTTGGAATTTAGTTGTTTAGGGATAATCAATATTTGTATGTTATCTCGATATATCGATCCTAAACAGCTGACTTCATCAATTATTGACTAATGTAAAAATGTAGAAATCATGAGTTATTGACTAATGTACAAACATTGTCAAAAAGTTGAAATCTCGGCAATAGTCAATATAAAAAATGTCAACATTTTTAAATATTTATAGATTAATCAATATCTTAATACATCCAAATATACTCTTATTTGACATTATGTCAATATTTTAACACTAAAGAATTTTTCAGGTTTGCAAAATTAGTCAATATCTCCAGATTTCAACATATTTCAATAATTCCACAAAATGTCAATATTTTGAGATTTCTAGATCTTTCAATATTACTGATTTGAAGAATTTACAATATTTTCATAGTAGTCAAAATGTAATTAGTCAATATCACAAATTTCAACATTAGTCAATATCTCAGGATTTCAATTTTTTTTTTGTTTTATTAGTCAATATCTCAAAAATTCTGTTAATAATTTAAGTAGTCAAAATTAGTAAAGATATCTAAAGATTTTGACTATTTTAGAAATAAATATAAAAAATGTTGAAAATTGTGATATTGACTAATGCTGAGATTTCTACCTTATTAAATAAATAATTAGGTCAGAGATGCTAATCTTGTGCAACACTTTATTAAAGAAAAACGCTAATATCTCGGTTAATATTTACGATAGAGAAAAAGTGCATATAACAACAATTGTAAAGCATCAATAGTTCAACAAGATTGGTTCTATAACATTTTACTCTCAGGCTCATAATAACGGAGATATTTGGAATTATATATTAAATTATGCAAACCTCAGTAATTACTTGTTCGCCATACAAGCAGAGACTGTATATGAACCCCATTTCGACTATTAAATTCTTGACGAAATCAGAAGAGCTGGCCAATTCTGGGCTCTGTAAATAAAAATTAAACAATTTCAATTGTTATTAATGTTATGTATTATGTAATAATATGTATTAGTTTAAATAATATGTATTTACCTCTAGAACTGATACAACGGCCATAGCTAGAGTTATTGACGCCAATGTAAATACAGCCAGGAGGTAGGTGCCGTAAAATGGGTGAATCAAGTTGCGGAAACTGGAAAAAAAGTTCCTTACTGTATAAAATATTTCTATAGCGGTCAATATTTCTAAGTTAGTCAATAACTCAAATGGGTTAAACATTAGTCAATAACTCAGATGAGTATACATTAGTCAATAACTCATGGTGTGTACAATTTGTCTATATTTCTACATTGGTCAATATTTCTACATGAGTCAATAACTCAGATGAGTATACATTAGTCAATAACTCATGGTGTGTACATTTGTCTATATTTCTACATTGGTCAATATTTCTACATGAGTCAATAACTCAGATGAGTATACATTAGTCAATAACTCATGGTGTGTACATTTGTCTATATTTCTACATTGGTCAATATTTCTACATGAGTCAATAACTCAACATAATACAACATTTGTAAATAGCTTATAGTGTGTACATTTGTCTATATTTCTACGTTAGTCAATATCTCATGATTTACATATTACATACATTTTTTACATCTTTAATAAATTACTGAATGTTTCAAGATTTGAAAATTATTCAATATCTCAAGATATCAACATTTTTAAATATTTCCACGTTGATCATTATCTCAATATTTCCAAATATTATCTTATATTTGTCATTATCTGGTAATTTCGATATTAGACAATATCTTAAGATTTTTTAAGAGCATTTGTCATTATTTCAAGATTTCCACATTTTTAAATATTTTCAAAATAGTCAATATATTAATGTTTCAAAATCAATCAATATCAATTTTCTAAATTTTTAAATATTTCCAAAATAGTCAATATCACAAAATTTCAGCATTTTTAAATATTTCCAAAATACTCAATATTTCAACATTAATCAATATCACAAATTTCTAAATTTTTAAATACTTCCAAAATAGTCAATATCACAAGATTTCAACATTTTATAATATTTCGAAATTAGTCAATATCTCAATATTTCTAAATTATTCAATATCTCACACTTCAACATTAGTCAATATCACAAGATTTAATCATTTCCCAATATTTCTAAAATAATCAATATCCCAGATTTCAACATTTTTAAATATTTTTTAAAATAGTCAAAATCTTGAGATTTCTACATTAGTCAATATCACAAGAGTTCAACATGTTTAAATACTTACAAAGCAGTCAATATTTCAACATTTTCAAATATTTTCAAAACAGTCAACATTTTGAGATTTCTGCATAAGTCAATATCTCAAGAGGTCAACATTTTTAAATACTTCCAAAGTAGTCAATATCTCAATCGTCTCTCATCAGTCAATAATAATCAATATTTCTAAATTAGTCAATATCGCATATTTCAACACTAGTCAATATCACACATCAGAACATTGTAAATATTTTCAAAATAGTCAAAATCTTAAGATTTTGACATGAGTCAATATCTCAATATTTCTACATTTTAACATATTTTCAAAACAATCAGTATCTTGAAATCTCAACATTAGTCAATATCGCAAGATTTCGTCATTTTCAAATATTTCTATAATAATGAATATATTGAGATTTCTACATTAGTCAATATCTCAAATTACAACAGTGTCAAATACTTCCAAAATAGTCAATATCTCAATATTTCTAACATTAGTCAATATCAAACATTTCAACATTGTCAAATACTTACAAAATAGTCAATATCTCAATATCTCAAAATTAGACAATATCACACATTACAACATTGTCAAATACTTACAAAATAGTCAATATCTCAATATTTCTAAATTAGTCGATATCACACATTAAAACATTTTTAAATACATCCAAAATAGTCAATATCTCAATATTTCAAAATTAGACAATATCACACATTACAACATTTTTAAATACTTCCAAAATAGTCAATATCTCAATATTTCTAATTAGTCAACATCACACATTTCACCATTAGTCAATATCGCAAATTTCAACATTTTAAAATATTTTCACAATAGTCAAAATGTCTAAATCTCAAATTAGTCAATATCACAAGATTTCATCATTTTTTAAAAATAGCCAATATCTTGAGATTTTTTAACTTAATGTCACAATTTTCAAATATTTCAATAATAGTCAACATGTTGAAATTTCTATATTAGTCAATATCACAAGATTTTAACATTTTGAAATATTTTGATAAATGTCAACATCTTGAGATTTCTAAACTAGTCAATATTCAACAATTGTTCAAAACTTCCACATTAGTCAATATCTCAAAATTGGACAATATCACACATTACAACATTTTTAAATACTTACAAAATAGTCAATTTCTCAATATCTCAAAATTAGTCAATATCAAACATTAAAACATTTTTAAATACTTCCAAAATAGTCAATATCTCAAAATTAGACAATATCACACATTACAACATTTTTAAATACTTCCAAAATAGTCAATATCAATATTTCATAATATCTCAATTTTTACAACATTTTTAAATACTTCCAAAATAGTCAATATCTCAAAATTAGACAATATCACACATTACAACATTTTTAAATACTTCCAAAATATGTCAATATTTCAAAATTAGACAATATCACACATTACAACATTTTTAAATACTTCCAAAATAGTCAATATCTCAATATTTCAAAATTAGACAATATCACACACTACAACATTTTTAAATACTTCCAAAATAGTCAATATCTCAAAATTAGACAATATCACACATTACAACATTTTTAAATACTTCCAAAATAGTCAATATCTCAAAATTAGACAATATCACACATTACAACATTTTTAAATACTTCCAAAATAGTCAATATCTCAATATTTCAAAATTAGACAATATCACACATTACAACATTTTTAAATACTTCCAAAATAGTCAATATCTCAATATTTCAAAATTAGACAATATCACACATTACAACATTTTTAAATACTTCCAAAATAGTCAATATCTCAATATTTCAAAATTAGACAATATCACACACTACAACATTTTTAAATACTTCCAAAATAGTCAATATCTCAAAATTAGACAATATCACACATTACAACATTTTTAAATACTTCCAAAATAGTCAATATCTCAAAATTACACAATATAACACATAACAACATTTTTAAATACCAAACACATTTTTCAATCATATCATAATAGTCGAAATGTTGAAATCGCATTGTTAGTCAATATATCAAATTACAACATTGGCAAATACTTACAAAATTGTCAATATCTCATGAGTCAATATTTCTACATTAGTCAATAACTCATGATATGAACATTTGTTCTATATTTCTACATTTGATAATAACTCTAGAAAAATAACTTTTATTATTTATACTTTACCTGACAATAGCTTGATGATGTTTGATATTCTCGACTAGACACAAGTAGAGACAATTCTGAAAATCTTGCCTCTCGTAGAAACTGTTGATTTTCTCCGGTCCGTAATTTGGTTACATAACAATATTACAATAACATTAGTCAATAACTTATGATTTATACATTTACATATATTTCTAGATAAGTCAATATCACAATTTTCAACGTTATTTACATATTTCTACATTAGTCAATTATCTCGTGATTTATACTTTTCTTTCATATTTAGTCAATAACTGAATGTCTCAAGACCTGAACATTAGTCAATATCTCAAGATATCAACATTTTTAAATATTTCCCGATTGATCATTATCTCAATATTTTCAAATATACTCTTCTACAGTCATTATATGATTATTTCAATATTAGACAATATCTTAGGATTTGAGTATTAGTCAATATTTCTAGATTTCAACACTTTTAAATATTTTCAAAATAGTCAATATCTTGAAATATCTAAATTAGTCAATATTTCAGTATTAGTCAATATCACACATATCAACAGTTTTAAATATTTCCAAAATAGTAAATATCTTGAGATTACTACACTAGTCAATATCACAAAATTTCAACATTTTTAAATATTTCTACATTAGTCAACATCTAAACATTATTCAATATCTCACACATTTAAAAATTATTAAATATTCCCTGAATAGTCAAAATCTAGAGATTACTCCATAAATCAATATCACAAGGTTTCAATATTTCCAAAATAGTCAATATCTTGAAATATCTACATTAGTCAATGCTACAAATTTGTCGTAATTTTTAAATATTTTCAAAGCAGTCAATATCTCAATATATCACTATATATCATAATATAATATCACTATTTCTGAAACACTCAACATAGTCAATATCTCAAGACTTCAAAAGTGTTTTATTTTATTAGCCAATATCTTTAGATGCCTACTTTAGTCAATATCTTGAAATTCCATCATTTGTCAAACATTGTTAATAATTGAAATATAAAAGTAACTTATAATATACATATTTTTATATTGTTCAAAGCATCCAAATTAGTCAATATCTCAAGATTTCTACATTTTTCAAAATTCTCCTTTTATTAGTCAATATCTCAAGATAACATAAATGAAATAGATACAATTAACTTATAATATATTATTATAGTTATTAATTTACCTGACAATAGCTTGATGGTGTTTGATATTCTCGACAAGACACAAGTAGAGACAATTCTGATAATCTTGCCTCTGGTAGAAACTCTTGATCTTCTCCTGGTCAAAAGTCTCCGGCATTTTCTCCGTTTCTACCAATCGGACGAAAGCCCTCTTTTCAATCGTTGCCAAAGAATAATTGAGTATTTCCATTTGAATCCTCAGCTGAACGGCACAAGCCACATAGATCTCGTTCAGTCCAATAACACCACAAGTCAGATAACAACCGTAAACTATTATAATAAACCACGCTATTGA
This sequence comes from Riptortus pedestris, assembly GCA_019009955.1. Taxonomy (NCBI): domain Eukaryota; kingdom Metazoa; phylum Arthropoda; class Insecta; order Hemiptera; family Alydidae; genus Riptortus; species Riptortus pedestris. The sequence goes on from JADPXZ010000007.1 coordinate 806,520, forward strand.
AAACCCCAGAAAAGTATCAGTATCGTAAGGTCTCTAAATAGGGAATATTGCAATAACATTAGTCAATAACACATGATTTATACATTTGTTCAATATTTCTACATTAGTCAATATCTCATGATTTCTAATGTTGACTTCATTTCTACATTAGTCAATATTTAATATAAACATTAATCAATATACTCATCATCTTAAATTTTGAACATATCTCAAGATTTTAGCATTAGTCAATATCTCAAGAATTGATCGTTAGTCAATATCTAATGGTTTGATCATTGGTCAATATCTCAAGATTGGACCGAATATCATTAAATTTCATCATTTTGAAATGCTAACAAAATAGTCAATATCTTGAGATTTCTACATTAGTCAATATCACAAGATTTTGTTATTTTGAAATACGTCCATAATAATCAAAATGTTAAAATCTTAACATCAGGCAATATCGCAAGATTTGATCGTTAGTCAATATTTAATGATTTTATCATTGGTCAATATCTCAAGACTGGACCACATATCATTAAATTTCATCATTTTGAAATGTTAACAAAATAGTCAAAATCTTGAGATTTCAACATTAGTCAATATCACAAGATTTTATAATTTTGAATATTTCCATAATAATCAAAATGTTAAAATCTTAACATTTGTCAATATTACAAATTTTAACATATTAAATACTTCCAAAATAGTCAATATCTCAATACTTCCAAACTAGTCAATATCTCAATATTTCCAAACTAGTCAATATCACAAGATTTTAGCATTCTAAAATATTTCTAAAATAGTCAACATCTAAATATTTCAACATTAGTCAATATCACAAAATTTCATCATTTTTAAATATTTTCAAAATAGTCAACATGTTGAAACCTAAACATTAGTCAATATCACAATGTTTTTAAATTAATCAATATTACACATTTCATCATCATTAGTCAATATCACACATTTCGACATTGTCAAATACTTCCAAAATAGTCAATATCTCAATATTTCCAAACTAGTCAAAATCTCAATATTTCCAAACTAGTCAATATCACAAGATTTTAGCATTCTAAAATATTTCTAAAATAGTCAACATCTAAATATTTCAACATTAGTCAATATCACAAAATTTCATCATTTTTAAATATTTTCAAAATAGTCAACATGTTGAAACCTAAACATTAGTCAATATCACAATGTTTTTAAATTAATCAATATTACACATTTCATCATCATTAGTCAATATCACACATTTCGACATTGTCAAATACTTCCAAACTAGTCAATATCTCAATATTTCCAAACTAGTCAATATCACAAGATTTTAGCATTCTAAAATATTTCTAAAATAGTCAACATCTAAATATTTCAACATTAGTCAATATCACAAAATTTCATCATTTTTAAATATTTTCAAAATAGTCAACATGTTGAAACCTAAACATTAGTCAATATCACAATGTTTTTAAATTAATCAATATTACACATTTCATCATCATTAGTCAATATCACACATTTCGACATTGTCAAATACTTCCAAACTAGTCAATATCTCAATATTTCCAAACTAGTCAATATCACAAGATTTTAGCATTCTAAAATATTTCTAAAATAGTCAACATCTAAATTTTCAACATTAGTCAATATCAAAAATTTCATATTTTTAATATTTTCAAAATAGCAACTGTTTGAAACCTAAACATTAGTCATGTTTTTAAATTAATCATATTACACCATTTCATCATTTTCTAAAATAGTCAAACATCTAAATATTTCAACATTAGTCAATTCAAAAATTTCATCTCATTTTTAAATATTTTCAAAATAGTCAACATGGTGAAACCTAAACATTAGTCATATCACAATGTTTTAATAATTAATCAATATTACACATTTCATCATCATTAGTCAATATCACACATTTCGACATTGTCAAATACTTCAAAAATAGTCAATTTCTAAATATTTCTCAATTAATCAATATTACACATTTCATCATTAGTCAATATCACACATTCCAACATTGTCAAATACTTCCAAAATAGTCAATATCTCAATATTTCCAAACTAGTCAATATCTCAATATTTCCAAACTAGTCAATATCACAAGATTTTAGCATTCTAAAATATTTCTAAAATAGTCAACATCTAAATATTTCTACATTAGTCAATATCACAAAATTTCATCATTTTTAAATATTTTCAAAATAGTCAACATGTTGAAACCTAAACATTAGTCAATATCACAATGTTTTTAAATTAATCAATATTACACATTTCATCATCATTAGTCAATATCACACATTTCGACATTGTCAAATACTTCCAAAATAGTCAATTTCTCAATATTTCTCAATTAATCAATATTACACATTTCATCATTAGTCAATATCACACATTCCAACATTGTCAAATACTTCCAAAATAGTCAATTTCTCAATATTTCTAAATTATTCAATATCACACATTTCAACATTTATAAATATTTTATAATTGTCAAAACGTTGAAATCTCAGCAATTAGTCAATATCTCAAATTACAACATTGTCAAATACTTTCAAAATAGTCAATATCACACATTTCAAAAATTTTAAATATTTTCATAATAGTTAACATCTTGGAATCTCAGCATTAGTCAATATTACAGAGATCACCATTTCAAAATATTTCTAAAATAGTCAAATTTTAAATATTTCACTAAGTCAATATCACAAGATGTTAATATTTTTAAATATTTCTGAAGTAGTCAGCTTTTAAATATTTCAACATAAGACAATATCACAAGATGTGAATATTTTTAAATATTTCTAAAGATTTCATTATTTGTAATTATTTCTAAAATACTCAACACTATAGTCAAACATCCACCTTAGTCAATATTACAAACTTGAAATATCCTTAGTCAATATCACAAGATCATTCCCAAATATTTTCATAATAGTCAAAATGTTGAAATCTCATCATTAATCAATATCACAAATTTAAATACTAGTCAAACATCCGCATTAGTCAATATCTCAGGATTTCTACATTTGTCAAAATTTTCCTCGATAGTCAATATCTCGAGATTTTATTATTAGCCTATATTGTATTAATAATTGAAATAGAGAAAAGTAACTTATAATATATGTATATATAATTTTCTCATTTACCTGACAATAGCTTGATGGTGTTTGATATTCTCCACAAGACACAAGTAGAGACAATTCTGAAAATCTTGCCTCTGGTAGAAGCTCTTGATTTTCTCCTGGTCAAAAGTCTCCGACATTTTCTCCGTTTCTACCAATCGGACGAAAGCCCTCTTTTCAATCGTTGCCAAAGAATAATTGAGTATTTCCATTTGAATCCTCAGCTGAACGGCACAAGCCACATAGATTTCGTTCAGTCCAATAACACCACAAGTCAGATAACAACCGTAAACTATTATAATAAACCAAGCTACGGAAAATCCTAAAGTTGTATCAGTATCGTAAGGTCCGTAAATCGGCAATATTACAATATTACAATAACATTAGTCAATATCTCATGATTTATGCAGTTGCTTATATTTTTACATTAGTCAATATCACAAATTTCAACATTTTTAAATATTTCAAGATTAGTCAAAACTTGATATTACAATAACAGTAGTCAATATCTCATGATTTTATACATTTGTCAATATTTTTACATTAGTCAATATCACAAATTTCAACATTTTTAAATATTTCAAGATTAGTCAAAACTTGATATCACAATAACATTAGTCAATATCTCATGGTTTTATACATTTGTCAATATTTTTACATTACTCAATATCACAAATTTCAACAATTTTAAATATTTCAAGATTAGTCAAAACTTGATATCACAATAACATTAGTCAATATCTCATGGTTTTATACATTTGTCAATATTTTTACATTACTCAATATCACAAATTTCAACAATTTTAAATATTTCAAGATTAGTCAAAACTTGATATCACAATAACATTAGTCAATATTTCTATAATAGTCAGCATGTTTAAATTTTTACATTAGTCAATATCTCAAGAATATATCATAATAGTCAACATGTAGAGATTTCAACATGAGTCAATATCACAAGTTTTCTGCAATTTTAAATATTTCTTAAATTGTCAAAATCTTGAGATTTCCACATTAGTCAATATCTCATAATTTCTAAACAAGACAATAACTCATAATTTAAACATTTGTCTATATTTCTATATCAGTCAATAACACAATGTATAGTCAATATCACAAATCATAACAATTTTAAATAATTCCAAAGCAGTCAATATCTCAATATTTCAACATTATTCAATATCACACATTTCAACATTAGTCAATATCACACATTTCAACATTTTTAAATACGCCCAAAATAGCCAATATCTCAGTATTACTAAATTAGTCAATTTCACACATTTCAAATTTTTGAAATATTTTCATAATAATCAAAATGTTTAAATCTCAAAATTAGTCAATATCTCAATTTACAACATTGTAAATACTTCCAAAATTGTCAAAACCTCACTATTTCAACATTAGTCGATATCACAATATTTCAACATTAGTCAATATTACTAAATTGCACCATTTTAAAATATTTCTACAATAGTCAAAATGTTTAATTTCAACATTAGTCCATATCTCAAATTACAACATTGACAACTACTTCCAAAATAGTCAATATCTCAATCATATCTCATCAGTCAATAATCAATATTTATAAACTAGTCAATATCACACATTTCAACATATTCAATATTAGTCAATATCTCAATATTTCTACATTTTTCAAAATTCTCCTTATTAGTCAATATCTCAAGATAACATAATTGAAATAGATGCAATTGACTTATAATATATTATTATAGTTATTAATTTACCTGACTATAGCTTGATGATGTTTGATATTCTCGACAAGACACAAGTAGAGACAATTCTGAAAATCTTGCCTCTGGTAGAAACTCTTGATCTTCTCCTGGTCAAAAGTCTCCGACATTTTCTCCGTTTCTACCAATCGGACGAAAGCCCTCTTTTCAATCGTAGCCAAAGAATAATTGAGTATTTCCATTTGAATCCTCAGCTGAACGGCACAAGCCACATAGATTTCGTTCAGTCCAATAACACCACAAGTCAGATAACAACCGTAAACTATTATAATAAACCAAGCTACGGAAAATCCTAAAGTTGTATCGGTATCGTAAGGTCCGTAAATAGGATGCATTACAATATTACAATAACATTAGTCAATATCTTATGATTTCTACATTTTTTACATATTTCTACATTAGTCAATATCTCATGATTTATAAATTTCTTACATATTTAGTCAATAACTGGATGTCTCAAGATTTGAGCATTAGTCAATATCTCAAGATATCAACATTTTTAAATATATCCACGTTGATCATTATCTCAATATTTTCAAATATACTCTAATATTAGTTATTGTATGATAATTTCAATATTAGTCAATATCTCAAGATTTGAGAATTAGTCAATATTTCTGAATTTCAATACTTTTAAATATTTTCAAAATAGTCAATATCTTGAGATTTCAAAATTAGTCAATATTTCAACATTAGTCAATATTGCTAAATTGCACCATTTTCAAATATTTCTAAAATAGTCAACATCATGAAATTTCAACATTAGTCAATATGACAAATTACAACATTTTTAAATACTTTCAAAATATTCAATATCTCAATATTTCTATCATAAAGTAGTCAACATAACACATTTCACCATTAGTCAATATAACAGATTTCAATATTTTTTAAATATTTTCAAAATAGTCAATATGTTGATATATCAAAATTAGTCAATATTACTAATTTCAACATTTTTAAATACTTCCAAAATATTCAATATCTCAAAATTAGTCAATATTCCAAAATTAGTCAATATCACAAATTTGAACATTTTTAAATATTGCTATAATAGCACAAATGTTGATAGTTATATATTAGTCAATATTACTAAAATTCACCATTTTCAAATATTCCTAAAATAGTCAATATCCTGAAATCTCTATGTTAGTCAATATTACTAAATTTCACTAATTTCCAAATATTTCTAAAATATTCAAGATATTGAGATTTCTACTTTAGTCAATATCACAAGATCTCAATACTTTTATATACTTCCAGAAAAGTCAAAATCTTGACATTTCTAAACTAGTCATATTCGACAATTGTTCAAATCATCCGCGTTAGTCAATATCTCAAAATTTCAAAAGTGTTTTTTTGTATTATTAGTCAATATCTCAAGATTTCTATATTTTTCTCATTAGTCAATATCTCGAGAATTTATAGTCAACATGTTGGGATTTGTGTATTAGTCAATATAACAGATTTCAACGTATTTAAATTGTTTCAAAATAGTCAATAAATAATTTTATAATTTACCTGACAATAGCTTGATGATCCACCCCCCCCCCCCCCCACCCCCCCCCCCCCCCACCCCCCCCCCCCCCCACCCCCCCCCCCCCCCACCCCCCCCCCCCCCCACCCCCCCCCCCCCCCACCCCCCCCCCCCCCCACCCCCCCCCCCCCCCACCCCCCCCCCCCCCCACCCCCCCCCCCCCCCACCCCCCCCCCCCCCCACCCCCCCCCCCCCCCACCCCCCCCCCCCCCCACCCCCCCCCCCCCCCACCCCCCCCCCCCCCCACCCCCCCCCCCCCCCACCCCCCCCCCCCCCCACCCCCCCCCCCCCCCACCCCCCCCCCCCCCCACCCCCCCCCCCCCCCACCCCCCCCCCCCCCCACCCCCCCCCCCCCCCACCCCCCCCCCCCCCCACCCCCCCCCCCCCCCACCCCCCCCCCCCCCCACCCCCCCCCCCCCCCACCCCCCCCCCCCCCCACCCCCCCCCCCCCCCACCCCCCCCCCCCCCCACCCCCCCCCCCCCCCACCCCCCCCCCCCCCCAATTATAAAATAGAAATTTAATAATTTTAATTTTTAAAAAGAATTAAAAAAAAAAACGGTTAATATTCAAGATAGAGAAAATATGTATATAACAATATTTATAGTAAATTTAATTTGCAACAAGATTGGTTCTATAACATTTTACTCTCAGAACTCCATAAATAACGGAGATATTTGGAATTTTTTGATATATAAGGTGTTCACATGGATAGCTAAAATATATTAGAGCTAAACGAGAATGCTTTGTTGTTCATTTACAGTCTTTAATGAAGCAAACGCTAATATCAGCTTAATATTTACGATAGTATAAAATGTGAATATAACAACAATTGTAGCAGCAATCCAAATAGTATCAACAAGATTGGTTCTATAATCTTTTTTCTCTCAGACTCATAATAACGGAGATATTTCCGATATTTTATACAAACCGTGTAAGAAACGTGTATTACAGATTAATTGTTGAAGTAAGACAATTTTGTTTAAATAATTGCATATATCTCGGTTAATATGCAAAATAGAGATAATATGTACCTATATAACAATATTTATAGAAAATTAAATTTGCAAGAAGATTTGTTCTTTGAGATTTTTCTGTAGGGTTATTAATAAGGGAGATATTTATCTTACAATTGCTTGATGGTGCTTGATATTCTCGACGAGGCAGAAGTAGATGCATTTCTGGTAGTCTGGGCTTTGGAACAAAAGTGACGATTTCGTGTTCTCTGTAGGGGGCGCTTCGCAGAGGTTGTTCTGTTTCGCCAGACGCACCGCTAAGCACGCTTCTGGTATTGTTTGATGGGAGTAGTTTAATATTTTCGACGTTGAGTCTTTTTTAGAGTAACGGCACAGCTTAAGTAAATTCAACTCTCGAAATAATAACCAACTACTCCAACAACCCACCCTCTCTATGCCAACCTAGTAATTACATCTCACACTCCCCCCACCCCCAGCCATTCCTCAACCCACCCCCCCACCCCACCACCGCCCCCCACCCACCCTCATCCCCCCCCCCCCCCCCCCTCCCTCCCCGAGGCCGCCCTGTCAAACAAACTAATAGGTAGGTTCCGGTTAAAGAAGAGCTTATAGCCCAAGCTTATTGTCAGTCCGTATGTACTTCTGCAATGCTTAAAATGGCATGGCTCATAGGTTACGGGGATTTAAAGGGCATTAATAAATTTTGAGGGAAATAGCGTATTATTTCGGACGCAAATTTTTTAACCAGAGGCGTCACTATGAAAGCTGTTATAGCGCCGAAAATCATGATTTTGAGTACGTTACCTGTCATTTTTTTTATGTAGGACAACCCGGAGGAACGAATCGCTTCTAGTTCAGAATCTTCGGAGTCGTAGCGAAATACGCCGCTGACAGCGATCTCTGACGCAGACGTGTGCGCTTTATCGTAGACCAACCTCGAAAGAAGGAGAGCGATAAAAAGAACGCAGAGAAGCGAGAAATGTACGGCAATTATAAACTGGACTCTGTTGTTTCTCAAATCGCAAGCTGCGCGGAAAGTTACGCAGAGAATGAAAGCGAAGAACGCTATAACGCACGAAGCGTAGAACTTATGCAGTTTACGCCCTAGAGCGGATTTCCCTATTGCACCGAAACCGGAAGTAACCATAATCCATTTCAGTTCGGTCAGAGGATCGTAATGAAACTTTTTCCTTTCGCTTCCCATCACTCAACTCCTGAAAAATACAAATAACTCGCTTAATATACATCCAACAAAAAAAGTGCATATAACAACAATTGTAGAGCATCAATAGTTCAACAAGATTGGTTCTATAACATTTTACTCTCAGACTCATAATAACGGAGATATTTGGAATAACAAAATATACCAACAATTCTCATATGCGAGTCGTTAAGGGAATAACTCGGTAATTATTTAGTGATAAATAACAAAATAGCAATAACTCGCTTAATATTTGAGTTAGGACAAAAGTGCATATAACAACAATTGTAGAGCATCAATAGTTCAACAAGATTGGTTCTATAACATTTTACTCTCAGGCTCATAATAACGGAGATATTTGGAATTATTGTTACGAATAGCTATAATAGATTAGGTCTGAGATGCTAAACACTTTATTAATGAAAAACGCTAATATCTCGGTTAATATTTACGATAGAGAAAAAGTGCATATAACAACAATTGTAGAGCATCAATAGTTCAACAAGATTGGTTCTATAACATTTTACTCTCAGGCTCATAATAACGGAGATATTTGGAATTTTCAAATATCTTTGTTCATTAACGGTTATTCTGCTACAATTATTAAGTATAGGTCTAGGAAATTTGAATTAATCCTAAATATCTCCCTTATTATGAGTCGCAATAAAACTTTGTACATAACCAATCTTATTGCAAATTTAATTTACTATAAATATTGTTATATACATTTATTCTCTATCTTGAATATTAGCCGAGATATTTGCATTTTTCAGTTTTCATCCTCGAGCAAAACCCCACTCCTGCTCGTGTCAAATAAACAATACTCTGTTATATAATAAACCGCATTATTCCAAGCTTAAATACCAAATATTGTTTCCTAAAGGCCTTTCTAAAATTCCAAATATCTCCGTTATTATGAGCCTGAGAGTAAAATGTTATAGAACCAATCTTGTTGAACTATTGATGCTCTACAATTGTTGTTATATGCACTTTTGTACTAACTCAAATATTAAACGAGTTATTGGTACTTACATTTTCCTTGAGCAAATATCAGGAACCACTTGAGTTGCAGCTTGAACAGGGAATATCGTCTCGAGGAGTATAAGACTAAAGAGCTAGCCAACAACAAGGGCATACTAGGGCTGGATAGACGGAGCCACTAGCCGTGCCCGCCACAGAATGGCTCTTGCTAAAGATGGCAACAAATATCGATTAGCCCTTATCAACTTTAGTCTAAATACTAGAGGAGTATATTTTATTTGAACGAAAATTTAATTCAGAGTTTCTAATTAATTAAAATATGTACAATTCAAATTTTTAATTAATGTTTTCTTATTTATTTTTCACATTTTTCTCTCATTTGAAAAATATCTTCAAATGTCCATCGATCCTGCCTTTGAGATGTTTTTTTTTGTTTGATAGTCATCAAACTTCGATACTATGAGCCTGAGAGTAAAATGTTATAGAAACAATCTTGTTGAACTATTGATGCTCTACAATTGTTGTTATATGCACTTTTTCTCTATCGGAAATAATAACCGAGATATTAGCGTTTTTCATTAAGAAAGCGTTGCACAAGGTTAGTATCTCAGACCTAAGCTATTCGTAACAAAAATCCCAAATATCTCCGTTATTATGAGCCTGAGAGTAAAATGTTATAGAACCAATCTTGTTGAACTATTGATGCTCTACAATTGTTGTTATATGCACTTTTTCTCTATCATAAATATTAACCGAGATATTAGCGTTTTTCTTTCATTTGTCAGAAAGCAGTTACAGAGTTATTCCCTTAACGACTCACCTATGAAAAAATATGCATTTTTGTCGTAACTACAATATTTCACATAGAAATACTTACTATAAAGTCTCCTGAACTATAAAACACCTTGAACTTGTTATGAGATATAAGCCATTGCAGAAACTTGGTAAAAGTCTTTTATTCACAGAATTATTCATGATTTTACAGTTAAGAGGCTAGAATATTTTATTCGACTGTCTGAATAATTCGTAATATTTATTCTGAAAGTTTGGTAAACAGCTGGGCCATCATTAGCGCATAATAAACTTTCATTATAACCTTACTTACTGACGTAAGTTTCCCGCGTAATTTTAGAGGGAGAGGGTGTAGGAGAGGTAGAGAGTGAGAGAGAAGGGGAGTGATGAGAGGGGTGTGAGAGAGAGAGATAGAGTAAACAGTTGGGTCGTTATTAGAGTATAATACCTGTCATTATATAACCTCTCTGTCAAAGTTTCCCGCCTAAATTTATCAGCTGTTTTAATGTAGTTTAGGTTAGTTCTAGAATTGTAAAGTATTATGTTTGAATAAATTATCAATAAGTAGATAATAATGTAAGAGAGAGAGGGAGGGAGGAGAGTGAGAGAGAAAGAGTTTAATGTTTTATTAGGTTTTTACGTAGTTTCCTTTTAGTATTGTTTTTAACGGAGAGAGAGGGAGAGGGAGAGGGAGAGGGAGAGAGAGGGAGGGAGGGAGGGAGAGGGAGAGGGAGGGAGAGAGAGAGAGGGAGAGAGGGAGAGAGAGAGGGAGAGGGAGAGAGAGAGGGAGAGAGGGAGAGGGAGAGAGGGAGAGGGAGAGGGAGAGGGAGAGGGAGAGGGAGAGCGGGAGAGGGGGAGAGGGAGAGAGGGTGAGGGAGAGAGAGAGAGAGAGGGAGAGGGAGGGAGTGAGAGTGAGAGATGGTGGGAGTGAGAAGGAGAGAGAGTGAGGGAGGGAGGGAGGGAGCGGGAGGGAGGGAGAGGGAGGGGGAGAGAGGGAAAGGGAGAGGGGAGGGAGAGGGGGAGAGTGAGAGGGTGAGAGTGATAGAGAGGGAGAGGGAGAAGGAGAGGGAGAGGGAGAGGGAGAAGGAGAGGTAGAGGGAGAGGGAGAGAGGGAGAGAGAGAGGAGAGGGAGAGGGAGAGGGAGAGGGAGAGGGAGAAGGAGAGGGAGAGAGAGAGAGAGAGAGAGAGGGAGAGAGGGAGAGGGAGAGGGAGAGGGAGAGAGAGAGAGAGAGAGAATAATATTTTCTGTATAAAAATGTATTTATTATATACAATACTTTGATAATATATATATATATATATATATATATATAACAAAGACACATTTAAAATTTTAAAATTTTTTTATAGCTCGTGTAATAAAATTTATTAATACAGTTTATGCCACTGTAATTAAAGTGGCATGAGCTGAATTCCTAAATTTGACGAATGTGTTGTTAACACGTTTAAGTCTGAAGTCAGTTAGTTATGAGATAGTGCGCTTGTATGAGGTTGTCTGATGGCTCCAAATATCTCCGTTATTATGAGTCTGAGAGTAAAATGTTATAGAACCAATCTTGTTGAACTATTGATGCTCTACAATTGTTGTTATATGCACTTGTTCTCTAGAGTATATATTGACGGCGATGAATTGACAACAGGGAACTTATGGTGATCAACTAGACAAGGAACATGTGGTGGTATATTAGACAGGGAACAATTGATGTTAGATTAGACAGGGAACATATGGTGATATAGATTAGTCAGGGAACAATTGATGTTAGCAGTGAATTAGTCAGGGAACAATTGTGATATAGATTAGTCAGGGCAACATATCATGGTATATTAGAATTAGTCCAGGGAACAATTGATATTAGATTAGACAGGAAAACAATTGAAATTAGAATTTTAAAAGTCTCATGGTGAACAATTAGATGGGAACAATTATTAGTCAGGGGAACATTTGATGTTAGATTAGTTGGGAAAGTCAATGGTGATTGTTAGAAAGGGGGTTTAGTTCCACGGGAACAATTGATGTTAGATTAGTCAGGGAAACAATGTGATATTTAATTAGATGAGTCAGGGAAAACAATTGATGTTAGATTAGTCAGGGAACCAATTGATGTTATAGATTTAGTCAGGGAACAATTTGGAGGAGTGATAGATTAAGTCAGGGGAACAATTTGATGTTAGATTAGTCAGGGAACAATTGTATGGTCAATTTAGATTAGTCAGGGAACCAAATTTGATGTTAGATTGGTCAGGAACAAATTTATGTTATCATTAGACAGGGAACTTATGGTGATTTTCAATTAGACAAGGAAACATTTAGTGATGGTATTAGATTAGTCAGGGAACATTTGATATGGTAGATTAGACAGGGAACATATGGTGGTATTTTAGATTAGCTGGGAACAATGGTTTATTAGAAAGGAACATATGGTGGTATATTAGACAGGGAAACATATGGTGATGCTTTTAGACAGGGAACAATTGATGTTAGATTAGACAGGGAACAATTGATATTAGATGATATTAGACTGGGAACATCTTTTGGTGATCTTTTAGAAAGGGAACAATATAGTGTTAGATTAGACAGGGAACATGTATGGTGGTGTTTAGAAGGTGAACATATTGGTTAGAATTAGTCAAGGGAACAATTCGATGGTATATTAGACATGGTACATTTGATGGTATATTAGACTGGGAACATGTGATGGTATATTAGACTGGGAACATGTGATGGTATATTAGACTGGGAACATTTGATGGTATATTAGACTGGGAACATGTGATGGTATATTAGACTGGGAACATTTGATTGTATATTAGACTGGGAACATTTGATGGTATATTAGACTGGGAACATGTGATGGTATATTAGACAGGAAACAATTCGGATGTGTAATGGGCTTGGGAACATGTGGTGGTATATTAGACTGGGAACAATTTGATTGTTTATTAGGACTGTGAACATTTGATGGTCTATTAGACAGGGACATTTTTATGGTCTAAGTTTTAGACGGAAAACATATTTGTTATAATAGACAGGGAACATATGGTGGTCATTAACAGGAATAGGTGGACAGGGAAATTATGATGGATCTAGTTATTTAAGGAAAAAATTTCGTTGGTCTATTAGACAGGGAACATATATGGTATTTTACTTTTAGAAAGGGGACATTTAGTGATATTATAACACAGGGACTTATGGTAAACTATAGTGGTCTATTAGACAGGGAGCATACGGTGATCTATTAGACAGGGAACAATTGATGTTAGACTAGACATGGTGGTATATTAGCCTGGAACATATAGTGATTATATTAATGAGGGAACGGGAACATGTAGTGGTCTATTAGACAGGGAACATGTAGTGGTCTATTAGACAGGGAACATATAGTGGTCTATTAGACAGGGAACATGTAGTGGTCTATTAGACAGGGAACATGTAGTGGTCTATTAGACAGGGAACATATGGTGATGTATTAGACAGGGAACAATAGTGATATTAGACAGGGAACATGTAGTGGTCTATTAGACAGGGAATATTAGACAGGGAACATATCATGGTATATTAGACTGGGAACATATAATGGTCTATTAGACAGGGAACATGTAGTGGTCTATTAGACAGGGAACATCTGGTGGTCTATTAGACAGGGAACAATCTGTTTGCTACATCAAGTGCTGTAATTTATAACGAATCAGAATAATTTCTATATCGGAAACTATAAAACGCAAATATCTCGGCTAATATTCAAAATAGAGAAAAAATGTATATAACAACATTTATAGAATATAACTTTTGCAACAAGATTTGTTCTATACAATTTTTCGATCCGACGCATAATAACGGAGATATTTCGAATTCTCGAAACTCACCCTTCCCAGACAACCTCATTTTTGATTTACAAAATATTAAAATTACTTAACATGTATCAGTCTAAAATTAAAGATTCATCATCATCATCAAGGTCAGTCTTGAAACACTCATTTTTAGGAGTTTCGGTCTCGCACGCATACGTGCGCGTATTTGGCAAATATTTCTTTAAAAAATAAACATACTAAGTACAATAAAATTTTCATGGGTTATCTTGTTTTAGTCTTTTTGAGCTGGCATAAGAATGAAAAGTAGCGCAGATACTGGAGATAAGAAGCGCCATGACCAGAAAAGTTGTCGTGTAGAAAGTTGCTGGTGTTATACAGATGTCTGGACCTGAAAAAGTAAATAAATAACAATTAAAAATTATGTACATAACAATAGGTAAATAAAACGAAATTCGCTCATTTTTAATATGAGCAGGAGTGGGGGTAAAATGGAGACTCAAAACTAAAAACTCAAATATCTCAGTTAATATTCAAGATAGACAAAAATTGTATATAACAATATTTATAGTAAATGTAATTTGCAATAAGATTGGTTATGTACAATCTTTTGATCCGACGCATAATAACGTAGATATTAAGGATATAAGAATTGTAAACTAACAACTCAGCCCTAATGGAGTAGTGGGAGTCAAACACAACATGAGACAAATTTTCAATCTCAAATATCTCCGTTATTATGAGCCTGAGAGTAAAATGTTATAGAACCAATCTTGTTGAACTATTGATGCTCTACAATTGTTGTTATATGCACTTTATCACTATCGTAAATATTAACCGAGATATTAGCGTTTTTCTTTAAAAAAGTGTTGCACAAGGTTAGTATCTCAGACCTATTTTAGCTATTCCTAACAAAAGTTCCAAATATCTCCGTTATTATGAGCCTGAGAGTAAAATGTTATAGAACCAATCTTGTTGAACTATTGATGCTCTACAATTGTTGTTATATGCACTTTTGCCTTAACTCTAATATTAAGCGAGTTATTGCTATTTTGTTATTTATCACTAAATAATTACCGAGTTATTCCCTTAACGACTCGCATATGAGAATTGTTGGTATATTTTGTTAATTAAATTCCAAATATCTCCGTTATTATGAGCCTGAGAGTAAAATGTTATAGAACCAATCTTGTTGAACTATTGATGCTCTACAATTGTTGTTATATGCACTTTTTCTCTAGAGTAAATATTAACCGAGATATTTGTGTTTTTCTTTAAAAAAGTTTTGCACAAGTTTAGTATCTCAGACCTAATCTATTGTAGCTATACATAACAAAAATTCCGAATATCTCCGTTTTATGCTTTAATGTTGCTTAAAGTTGCTTTTAAAACGATTGTGCTTTAAGGTAGGTTAATATTGCTTTAAATGAACAATATTCCTTAAAGTAACTTTTAAAACGACGGTGATTTGCGGTTGCTTGAAGTTGTTTTAAGGAAAGCGATATTGCTTAAAGTTCTTATATCGATTATGCTTTAAGGTTGCTTAAAGTTGCTTTTAAAACGATTGTGTTTTAAGGTTACTGAAAGTTGTTTAAAAAAACAAACAAAAAAACCGATATTGCTTAAAGTTGCTTTTGACAACAGTAGTGCTTTCGGTTGCTTAAAGTTGCATTTAGTAAACGATAATACTTCGCGGTTGCTTAACGTCGGTTAATAAACGATAGTGTTTTTCTCAAAGTTGTCTTCAAAACGATATTGCATGAGGTTGTTTAAAGTTGTTTTTGAAAACGATAGTGATTCGGGATTGCTTAAAGTTGCTTTAAAAAAAAAGCGACATTCCATTAAGTTGCTTTTGAAAGCGATAGTGCTTCGCGATTACTTAAAGTTGCTTTAAAACACTATATTACTTGAAGTTGCTTTTGAAAGCGATAGTGCTTCGCGATTACTTAAAGTTGCTCTAAAACACTATATTACTTGAAGTTGCTTTTGAAAGCGATAGTGCTTCGCGATTGCTTAATGTCGCTTTAATACACGATATTCCTTGAAGTTGCTTTTGAAAGCGATAGTGCTTCGCGATTGCTTAAAGTTGCTTTAAAACACGATATTCCTTAAAGTTGCTTTTGAAAGCGATAGTGCTTCGCGATTGCTTAAAGTTGCTTTAAAACACGATATTCCCTAAAGTTGCTTTTGAAAACGATAGTGCTTCGCGATTACTTAAAGTTGCTTTAAAACACGATATTTCTTGAAGTTGCTGCTGAAAACTATAGTGCTTCGCGATTGCTTAAAGTTGTTTTAGAAAACGATAGTGGTTCGGGATTGCTTAAAGTTGCTGTACCATGAGGAACACCTTATTTCATTAAAAATTCCAAATATCTCCGTTATTATGAGCCTGAGAGTAAAATGTTATAGAACCAATCGTGTTGAACTATTGATGCTCTACAATTGTTGTTATATGCATTTTAGCCGTAGCTCGAATATTAAAGGAGTTATTTGCATTTTCATAAGGACTTTTGTTATTCATTCAATGAGTTTACTCACTGCTGTACTGCAACTGAGGAGCTGCTACCCATAATTTATTGTGAATCTTGAGAAAATCGTTTCCTTCAGAAGTTTCGTTCAGTGGCGATCGCTTCTTCCTGTGGAAACCCTAAAGAAACAAAAAATAATTAAATATAATATACTAGGGCACGCAGGGGTTGCGTGAGCTAAAGCAGATTTCCCGAGCGCGTTAATTCGAAAAATTACAAAAACGCAAATATCTCGGTTAATAATCAAGATAGCAAAAAAACGTATATAACAACTTTTATAGAACATAACTTTTTCAACAAGATTTGTTCTATAACATTTTTCAATCCGACGCATAATAACGGTGATATTTCGAATTTCCGAAACTCACCCCCTCAAAAGACTGGGGGTATAAGACAGGGAGAATTTCGAAAAATCTCAATATCTTTGTTATTATGCGTCTTATCGAAAAATTGTACATAACCAATCTTATTGCAAATTAAATTTCCTGTAAATATTGTTATATACATTTATTCTCTATCTTGAATATTAACCGAGATATTTTCACTTCTATAATTTCCAACTAACAGGAAATGAGAAAATTCCAAATATCTCCGCTTTATGCGTCGGATCGAAAAATTGTACAGAACCAATCTTGTTTCACAAAAAACCTATATTGATTATTGTTGCTTTAAAAAAACAAAACAAATTGCTTAAAGTTGCTGCTGAAAACAGTAGTGCTTCGCGGTTGCTTAAAGTTGCTTTAAAACAAGACATTCCTTAAAGTTGCTTTTGAAAACGATAGTGCTTCGCGATTGCTTAAAGTTGCTTTAATAACAAACGGTATTGCTTAAAGTTACTTTTAAAACGATTGTGCTTTAAGGTTGCTTAAAGTTGCTTTTAAATCTATTGTGCTTTTAAAACGATTGTGCTTTAAGGTTGCTTAAAGTTGCTTTTAAATCTATTGTGCTTTTAAAACGATTGTGCTTTAAGGTTGCTTAAAGTTGCTTGTAAATCTATTGTGCTTTTAAAACGATTGTGCTTTAAAGTTGCTTAAAGTACCTTTTAAATCTATTGTGCTTTAAGGTTGCTTAAAGTTGCTTTTAAATCTATTGTTCTTTAAGGTTGCTTTTAAAACGATTGTGCTTTAAGGTTGCTTAAAGTTGCTTTTAAAACGATTGTGCTTTAAGGTTGCTTTTAAAACGATTGTGCTTTAAGGTTGCTCAATGTTGCTTTTAAAACGATTATGCTTTAAGGTTACTTAAAGTTGCTTTAAACAACGATAGTACTTAAAGTTGCTTTAAATAAACGAAAGTGCTTTGAGGTTGGTTAATATTGCTTTAAAGGAACAATATTCCTTAATGTAACTTTTAAAACGAAGGTGATTTGCGATTGCTTAAAGTTGTTTTAAAGAAAAAGATATTGCTTCACTTTAAGCAATATCGTTCTTTTTTTTTTATAAAACAACTTTAAGCAACCGGAAAGCACTATTGTTTTCAAAAACAACTTTAAGCAACCTTAAAGCATAATCGAATTACAAGCAACTTTAAGCAACCTTAATGCACAATCGTTTTAAAAGCAACTTTAAGTAACCTTAAAGCATAATCGTTTTAAAAGCAACTTTGAGCAACGTTAAAGCGTAATCGATTTAAAAGCAACTTTAAGCAACATTAAAGCACATTCGTTTTAAAAGCAACTTTAAGCAACCTTAAAGCATAATCGAATTACAAGCAGCTTTAAGCAACCTTAAAGCACTATCGTTTTAAAAGCAACCTTAGAGCATAATCGAATTACAAGCAGCTTTAAGCAACCTTAAAGCACAAACGTTTTAAAAGCAACTTTAAGCAACCTTAAAGCACAATCGTCTTAAAAGCAACTTTAAGCAACCTTAAAGCACACTCGTTTTAAAGCAACTTTAAGTACTATCGTTGTTTAAATCAACTTTAAGTAACATTAAAGCACAATAGATTTAAAAGCAACTTTAAGCAATACCGTTTGTTACTAAAGCAAGTTTAAGGTACTTTGTATAAAATTATATATATATATATATCCAATCTTATTGCAAATTAAATTCTCTATAAATATTGTTATATACATTTATTCTCTATCTTGAATATTAGCCGAGATATTTGCATTTTTCAGTTTTCATCCTCGAGCAAAGCCCCACTCCTGCTCGTGTCACATAAACAATACTCTGTTATATAATAAACCGCATTATTCCAAGCTTAAATACCAAATATTGTTGTATTTAAGTGACGCAAGAGGGAAATCCGCTAAGTTTACGCAGCCCCTGCGTGAAGACAATTAATTCTATAATGAGCATATACAAATAAATTCTTACGTTATTGGTGTCTTGGCACGGAACGCAAGGAGTTTTACAAAGTTCTACATTGCAGTCAAAATTCAACTCGTTCGAATCGGGAAACTTAAAAGCCTGAAACAATAAACAAAAAGAAATAGTTTAAAATAAAACATAAATTAATAACAATAAAACTAAGTTTGATAACAATTATTTTTCTGTAATGGTTGAATAATGGTGACATTACTAAACTGAAATGAGTGAAGAAAGTGAAACATTTTGCAATAGAGTGAAGAAGTAATCACTTTGTTCACAAGTGAAGAAAGTGAATTGCCTTCTTAATTAGTAATAAGTATAAATTAAAAAATAATTTGAAGTTGGAAATTAAATGCTTTTAAATGTTTCTTAACATTGTAAGAATTTATTTTAACAAAATAAATTGAAATGTGAATGAATTATTGGTGGAAATAATCGATATATTTTAAAATTTAAATATAATAATAATTAGCTTCCTTGTTTATAACGTGCACTTGTTTATAACTGCACTACTTGACAATCATCACTAGTTGTTTTATAACTATGCTTATAACCTGCCAACAACGATGCTTATAACCTACCAACAACATACCATAATCTTGACAACATCCTAATTTTGTTCGTATTCTGCTTAGATCTGATCATGTATTACACGATTACAGAAAAAATTTAATATTACACTCGTGACCAAAGTAGAATTTACAACTCTCGTCAAATTACCAGACTCGCTTCGCTCGTGTGGCTAAACGTTTCACTCGAGTTGGAAAATGATCTACTTTCGTCACTTGGATAATAAATAACTATTATAACTAATAAACATTAAAATTAAAAATATTATTATATAAATTTTGTTTTTCCACTTCTATAATTTTGAGCTAATAGTGAGTTAAAAAATTCCAAATATCTCCGTTATTATGAGTCTGAGAGTAAAATGTTATAGAACCAATCTTGTTGAACTATTGATGCTCTACAATTGTTGTTATATGCACATTTTCTCTAGAGTAAATGTTAACCGAGATATTTGCGTTTCTCTTTTAAAGTGTTGCACAAGTTAGTATCTCAGACTTAATCTATTTTAGCTATTCTTAACAATAATCCCAAATATCTCCGTTATTGTGAGCCTGAGAGTAAAATGTTATAGAACCAATCTTGTTGAACTATTGATGCTCTACAATTGTTGTTATATGCACTTTTTCTCTATCGTAAATATTAACAAAGATATTAGCGTTTTTCTTTACTATAGTGTTGCGCAAGGTTTGTATCTAAGACTACTACTATTTAACCTTGCTATTGATAACAAAAATTTCCATGCCTTCCGCTATAGTTTTTAGCGCATATCTCGTTTATACTTCTTTCTACGCCAAAAGTGTATATAACAAAAGTTACTCTAAATAACCAAATAAACAACTTTTGTTATGTGTATTTTTGTAGAAAAACCAATAGGAAACGAAATATCGCCATATTGTTTCTTTATATATATAATTCTAGTGTAGTTGTGTGTATGTGAGTGAACTGTTGCTAAACGGCTGGAGCGATTTGAATGAATTGTATGCGTTTGGGTGACGCCGTGGATGGTTTAGATTCACAAATCAGCCCGAGGCAGATGGAGGTAGGAGTGGCGCTACCAACGGACGACTCAAATTAAATATAGCCATATTTCGTTTCCTATTAGTTTTACGCCAAATATGCACAGGACTAAAGTTGTTCATTTTGTTATTTAGAGTAACTTTTGTTATATTCACTTTTGTCGTATAACAAAGTATAAACGAGATATACACTAAAAAATTAAAGCGGGAGCCAACAATTTTATTTGTCACTAACGATTGAACCGAACTTAACAAAACTCTATATGTGAATCAGCATTAATTCTTCCACGATTATAAGCTATATTAAATTTTTTAGGTTAGAACGGGAGTGGTGGTTATAACGGAGGCCTGAATAAAAAATTCGTGATATTTCATTTTCTATTTGTTTTTAGGCAAACGTGCACATAACAAAAGTTGTTTTTTGTGTTATTGAAAGTAGCTTTTGTTTTAAACATAACATTATTAAATTTAATATCTTAAGCTATATATTTTTATTTATATGTAAAATAACAAACGCAATAACTTACCCTGAAATAAGAATATGCCATAGCTCCTTGTGTTGTTGGGTTTCTTGTATACTCGAAGGCTGAATAACAAAAACAGAACAATATAAACAACAATTATCAAACAAATTAATGTTAAATTATAAAACATTCTAAATATCTCCGTTATTATGAGCCTGAGAGTAAAATGTTATAGAACCAATCTTGTTGAACTATTGATGCTCTACAATTGTTGTTATATGCACTTTTTCTCTATCGTAAATATTAACCGAGATATTTGCGTTTCTCTTTTAAATTGTTGCACAGTTTAGTATCTCAGACTTCAGAATCAATTTTAGCTATTCTTAACAATAATCCCAAATATCTCCGTTATTATGAGTCTGAGAGTAAAATGTTATAGAACCAATCTTGTTGAACTATTGATGCTCTACAATTGTTGTTATATGCACTTTTTCTCTATCGTAAATATTAACCGAGATACTAGCGTTTTTCTTTTAAAGTGTTGTACAAGGTTAGTATCTCAGACTTAATGTATGTTAGCTGTTCGCAACAATAATCCCAAATATCTCCGTTATTATGAGCCTGAGAGTAAAATGTTATAGAACCAATCTTGTTGGAAATGTTATTTTCTATAAATTTTGTTCTGTACGTTTTTTCGTTATCTTGAATATTAACCGAGATATTTGCATTTGTGATTCTTACCTGTCATTAATTTAGGTCTGACAGGGCAGCCTGCTTCGTCTGAGAGTTGCATTTCCTGGCCGCCGCCTGCAGCAATGCACTTCCCGACTCGGATCATGTGTTCTGGGTCGCCTTCGACGGAAATAACTAATGTCATCATATCGCCGATCATAGCCGGCTTCTGCTCGGTTAGGGAAAATGGTCCTTTTCCACTCTGAAAATATATAAACAAACACAGTTAGAAAAGTGCATAATAACTCGCTTAAAGTGCATATAACAACAATTGTAGAGCATCAATAGTTCAACAAGATTGGTTCTATAACATTTTACTCTCAGACTCATAATAACGGAGATATTTGGAATTTTAGAATCACCCCTTTAAACCCCCACTATTCGTAGTCCGAGGGAGAAAATGATGGGGAGGGAGTGTTCCCTGTCCAATAGACCACCATATATATGTTCCCTGTCTAATAGACCATAATATGTTCCCTGTCTAATAGACCAATATATGTTCCCTGTCTAATAGACTACCCGTTAGCAATAATACAATATATGTGTCCTATGGGAGTATCTACAACACCATATGTTCCCTGTCTAATAGACCCCAAATGTTCCCTGTCTAGTAGACCCAAAATGTTCCCTGTCTAATGGACTACCTGTTAGCAATAAGACAATACACAATATGTGTCCTATGGGAGTATCTACACCATATGTTCCCTGTCTAATAGACCAATATATGTTCCCTGTCTAATAGAGCAATATATGTTCCCTGTCTAATAGACCAATATATGTTCCCTGTCTAATAGACTACCCGTTAGCAATAAGACAATACGCAATATGTGTCCTATGGGAGTATCTACACCATATGTTCCCTGTCTAATAGACCAATATATGTTCCCTGTCTAATAGACCTATATATGTTCCCTGTCTAATAGACTACCCGTTAGCAATAAGACAATACACAATATGTGTCCTATGGGAGTATCTACACCATATGTTCCCTGTCTAATAGACCAATATATGTTCCCTGTCTAATAGAGCAATATATGTTCCCTGTCTAATAGACCAACATATAATGTTCCCTGTCTAATGGACTACCCGTTAGCAATAAGACAATATACAATATGTGTCCTATGGGAGTATCTACACCATATGTTCCCTGTCTAATAGACCAACATATATATGTTCCCTGTCTAATAGACCACCTTATGTTCCCTGTCTAAAAGACTACCATGTGTTCCCTGTCTAATGGACTACCCGTTAGCAATAAGACAATGTATGTTTCCTATGGGAGTATCTGAAACACCATATAGTCCCTGTCTAATAGACCACCAAATGTTCCCTGTCTAATAGACCACATGTTAGCAATAAGACAATGTATGTTTCCTATGGGAGTATCTGAAACACCATATAGTCCCTGTCTAATAGACCACCAAATGTTCCCTTTCTAATAGACCACATGTTAGCAATAAGACAATGTATGTTTCCTATGGGAGTATCTGAAACACCATAGGTTCACTGTCTAATAGACTACCATGTGTTCCCTGTCTAATGGACTACCCGTTAGCAATAAGACAATATACAAAATGTGTCCTATGGGAGTATCTACACCATATGTTCCCTATCTAATAGACCACCATATGTTCCCTGTCTAATAGACCACCATATATATGTTTCCTATCTAATAGACCCCATATGTTGCATGTCCAATAAACTACCTGTTAGCAATAAGACAATATATGTGTCCTATGGGAGTATCTACAACACCATATGTTCCCTGTCTAATAGATGTACATATATATGTTCCCTGTCTAGTAGACCACCTATGTTCCCTGCCTAATACACTACCTGTTAGCAATAAGACAATATATGTGTCCTATGGGAATATCAGCAACACCATATGTTCCCTGTCTAATAGACCACCATATGTTCCCTGTCTAATAGACCACCATATGTTCCCTGTCTAATAGACCACCATATGTTCCCTGTCTAATAGACCACCATATGTTCCCTGTCCAATACGCTACTTGTTAAGAATAATTACCTGTATTTCCAGCTTAGCCGTGGCAGTGTCTCCGCTAAACGTCACCAATTCAGTGCTTGGCGTTACAACGCTCAACCCAGAAGTGACTTGCTGTCTGATGGAGCCCTCCCAAAGGCACCTGACGCTACGCACGCTATCCCAAATCTGAAATAGAAAACGCAAATATCTCGGTTAATATTTACGATAGAGAAAAAGTGCATATAACAACAATTGTAGAGCATCAATAGTTCAACAAGATTGGTTCTATAACATTTTACTCTCAGACTCATAATAACGGAGATATTTGGAATTTTGAATAGCTAAAACAGATTGGGGTCAGAGATGCTAACACTGTGCAACACTTTATTAAAGAAAAACGCTAATATTTCAGTTAATATTTACGATAGAGAAAAAGTGCATATAACAACAATTGTAGAGCATCAATAGTTCAACAAGATTGGTTCTATAACATTTTACTCTCAGACTCATAATAACGGAGATATTTGGAATTTATGAATAGGCTAAAACAGATTGGGGTCTGAGATGCTAAACTGTGCAACACTTTATTAAAGAAAAACGCTAATATTTCTGTTAAATATTTACGATAGAGAAAAAGTGCATATAACAACAATTGTAGAGGATCAAAAGTTCAACAAGATTGGTTCTATAACATTTTACTCTCAGACTCATAATAACGGAGATATTAGGAATAATATAGTCATGCTTACCTCGACTATTCCTGGTTCGTTCTGAATAACAAGCACGTTTTCAAGATATGCTTGTCCACTTTTGTCATATTCGTTAACAAATTGTGTCCCGCAAGAGTTGAGCTGGACTGTGAATCGATATCTGGAAGAATGTGAGTCTGCGACAACGTATCTACACTCTGGCGTTGTGTAATGGTCCTGAAAAATAGAAGAGAAACAGATATGTACATTGCAAGGCTAGTAGTTTTCGAGTCGCGGGAATATAGGTAGAGAGCCGAGCCCCGAACTAGTCTAGATGGGTTCCAGCGACGCCTCCAACACCCATAATTCCCTCTTGGAACATTGCAAGGATATACTTTATCGTTTCTCGTGAATGTATGTAGAGAGCCGAGCCCAGAACTAGTCTAGATGGGGTCCAGCGACGCCTCCAACACCCATAATTCCCTCTTGGAACATTGCAAGGCTAGTAGTTTTCGAGTCGCGGGAATATAGGTAGAGAGCCGAGCCCCGAACTAGTCTAGATGGGTTCCAGCGACGCCTCCAACACCCATAATTCCCTCTTGGAACATTGCAAGGCTAGTAGTTTTCGAGTCGCGGGAATATAGGTAGAGAGCCGAGCCCCGAACTAGTCTAGAAGGGTTCCAGCGACGCCTCGATCTCCCATAATTCCCTCTTGGAACATTGCAAGACTAGTAGTGTTCGAGTCGCGGGAATATAGGTAGAGAGCCGGGCCCCGAACTAGTCTAGATGGGTTCCAGCGACGCCTCCAACACCCATAATTCCCTCTTGGAACATTGCAAGACTAGTAGTTTTCGAGTCGCGGGAATATAGGTAGAGAGCCGAGCCCCGAACTAGTCTAGATGGGTTCCAGCGACGCCTCCAACACCCATAATTCCCTCTTGGAACATTGCAAGGCTAGAAGTATTCGAATCTCTCGAATATAGGTAGAGAGCCGAGCCCCGAACTAGTCTAGATGGGTTCCAGCGACGCCTCCAACACCCATAATTCCCTCTTGGAACATTGCAAGGCTAGTAGTTTTCGAGTTCAGGTAGAGAGCCGAGCCCCGAACTAGTCTAGATGGGTTCCAGCGACGCCTCCAACACCCATAATTCCCTCTTGGAACATTGCAAGGCTAGTAGTTTTCGAGTCGCGGGAATATAGGTAGAGAGCAAACCCGAACTAGTCTAGATGGGTTCCAGCGACGCCTCCAACACCCATAATTCCCTCTTGGAACATTGCAAGGCTAGTAGTTTTCGAGTCGCGGGAATATAGGTAGAGAGCCGAGCCCCGAACTAGTCTAGATGGGTTCCAGCGACGCCTCCAACACCCATAATTCCCTCTTGGAACATTGCAAGGCTAGTAGTTTTCGAGTCGCGGGAATATAGGTAGAGAGCCGAGCCCCGAACTAGTCTAGATGGGTTCCAGCGACGCCTCCAACACCCATAATTATTTTCAACTTACCTTCGAGTAAATGATTCCATTGAAGTCCGAACTGAATGTTACGTCCACCGTCATTCTGTCCTTGTGACATTCAACGTGTAGAGACGTCAGTTGAGGCGGATAAATCTCGTTGGAAGTTGGACTCGCAACTAAAGTTTCGGTCGGCGAAACACTTGCTTCATCAGTTTGTTGACTATTACTCTCCTTGTCTGGTCCGCTGCTCAGCAGCTGAGAACAATCACAGAGTTACAAAATAAATCATATTAAAAAATGCATATATCTCGGTTAATATGTAAGATTCAGAGAAAACGTACATAACAACATCTTCTTATTGCAAATGTTATGTTCTATAAATATTGTTATATACATTTATTCTCTATCTTGAATATTAGCCGAGATATTTGCATTTTTCAGTTTTCATCCTCGAGCAAAGCCCCACTCCTGCTCGTGTCGCATAAACAATACTCTGTTATATAATAAACCGCATTATTCCAAGCTTAAATACCGAATATTAGCATATTTCCCTCGAGGGAAATCAGCTATTGAGGTTGTACTCAATATATATATCTATCTATCTATCTATCTATATATTTGTCTGTTACCGCTCTAGCGGTCGCAATTTTGTTGATGTTCAATGATATTATCGTTTATGTAAAAGAAGATCAAGTTCGTTGGCTGAACGGACGTGGGAGGGGGGTTTAGATGGGCGGATTTTCGAAAATTCGAAATATCTCCGTTACTATACGTCGGATCGAAAAATATTACATAACCAATCTTATTGCAAATTAAATTTCCTATAAATATTGTTATATACATTTATTCTCTATCTTGAATATTAGCCGAGATATTTGCATTTGTATTCTGCGTGTGGTCACCAGTAGGCTATGTTCGGACTTTCCTCCGAGAGCTCTGGCGGCCGTTTTCGTAACTATTCGTCCCTCGTGAATAGGTTTAGAGGTTTCTTACTACTACAGCTGTTATTAGGCAGATTTCTCTATTGTAAAACTTCACGGTGGGAAATCTGCTTAGTTTACGCAGCCCCTGCCTCACGGACTTTTTCAGAATGTGCAAAGTGAGACATATTATTCTGCAAAAGATACTGTTTCCACAATTTTAATTTGGCGCTCAAAGCCCCGAATTTTACACAATTCTAATTATAAATTGTGAATAAACTGCCCTTCGCCTTGAAGCTTCACATTAAAACCATTGAGATGCTGATTCATATTAAGATCACGACGATAAGAAACCCAAAATCGCACATCCATTCTTTATTACCAAAATGATGAAAGGCATATCCCTTCATATCCAAGAACAATTGAGGCGGTCAGCGTAAAAAGTCCGTCACGCAGGGGCTGCGTAAACTAAGCAGATTTCCCGCGTGAAGTTTTACAATAGAGAAATCTGCCTAATAACAACTGTAGTAGTAAGAAACCTCTAAACCTAAAACATTATTTAGGGCGTAATAACCCAGTAGTTTCAAGCCGCAAAAAACAGTTGACCTACCCTCTAAACCTATTCACGAGGGACGAATAGTTATAGAAACGGCCGCCAGAGCTCTCGGAGGAAAGTCCGAACATAGCCTACTGGCGACCACACGCAGAATACAAATGCAAATATCTCGGTTAATATTCAAGATACAGAATAAATTAGATGCAACACCATATGTTCCCTGTCTAATAGACCAACATATATATGTTCCCTGTCTAATAGACCAACATATATATGTTCCCTGTCTAATAGACCAACATATGTTCCCTGTCTAATAGACCACCATACATTCCCTGTCTAATAGACACCATATGTTCCCTGTCTAATAGACCAACATATATATGTTCCAGGTGTCATTACCCAGCAGTAAACCAACTTAAAATTAAAAGTCTTATATCAGTTTTTACAGGAAGAGGATGTGGACTTTATTGAAAATATGATTTCTCAAAGTTGATAAAGAAAGACAGATTTTTTACTGATTTCAAACAAACAAACTGAGTTTACTCGGTAGAAGATGTTTTTTTTTTTTTTTTTTTTTAAATTTATTGTTCAAAAAAATGAAAAATATTTTAATTTTGATGTTTTTCCTGTTTAAAATGTTAAATAATTATTATTGTAACAAATAAATAAGTTATAATCTATTTAATTATATTCTTTTCAATAACGTTTTTTTATAAGAATGTATTCTGGCTAAAAAGGGCGTATAAAGTAATATATGTTTTTTAATTATTACGAAAACAGCAGTTACTGAATTATTTTTTTTTAATATTCCAATTGAGTTATTATCCATACCTCATTGTTGATAGCACTACTATCACTGTATCCAAAGGGCCTTGGTTCCATTGTAGCAGAATCATATTCATGTGCTGAATACTGGGCTGCGAGGTCTTCAACTTTACCTGCAAATAGGACACATGGAGATTAATATGGCAGAATAATGTCTTGTCTATTCTCAGTATGAGCCTCTAGACAAGGAACGAGGTCTTTATAAGGGGAATCTGCTGATAGATTGTAGTGACACAAGGGCGTTCCTTGTCTATTCTCGGTATGAGCCTCTAGACAAGGAACGATATCTATATGAGGGGAATCTGCTGATAGATTGTAGTGACATAATGGTGGTCCTTGTCTATTCTAGGTATGAGCCTCTAGACAAGGAACGATATCTATATAAGGGGAATCTGCTGATAGATTGTAGTGACATAATGGTGGTCCTTGTCTATTCTAGGTAGCCTCTAGACAAGGAACGATATCTATATAAGGGGGATCTGCTGATAGATTGTAGTGACACAAGGGCGTTCCTTGTCTATTCTCGGTATGAGCCTCTAGACAAGGAACGATATCTATATAAGGGGGATCTGCTGATAGATTGTAGTGACACAAGGGCGTTCCTTGTCTATTCTCGGTATGAGCATCTAGACAAGGAACGAGATCTTTATGAGGGGGGAATCTGCAGATAGATTGTAGTGACATAAGGGCGGTCCTTGTCTATTCTCGGTATGAGCCTCTAGACAAGGAACGTGATCTTTATGAGGGGGAATCTGCTGATAGATTGTAGTGACATGAGGGCGTTCTTGTCATCTAGATGAGCTTAGACAAGGAACGAGATCTGATGAGGAGAGAGAGCTGATAGAGTAGATGAGAGAAGAGAGGTTTTGTAGAGAGTAGAGAGAGAGAGTGATGAGAGAGGAGAGTAGATGAGAGAGAGAAAGAGATGAGAGAGGAGAGAGTAGAGAGGAGAGAGAGATGAGGAGAGAGAGTGTGAGAGAGAGTGAGAGAGAGTGAGAGAGAGGAGAGAGAGAGAGAGAGAGAGGAGAGAGTGAAGGAGAGAGATGAGGAGAGTGAGAGAGAGAGAGATGAGAGAGAGAGAGAGAGAGAAGAGAGAGTGTGAGAGAGAGAGAGGAGGAGAGGGAGAGTGAGAGAGAGAGAGAGAGGAGGAGAGGGAGGAGAGATGAGAGAGGGAGAGGAGAGAGAGAGGAGGAGAGAGAGAGAGAGAGAGAGAGAGAGAGAGACCCCTCACTAATAATGAAATTCAAAAAGAAAGTGCAAATAATTATCTCACACAAAAAAGGTGCCAAATCTCTAAAAGGCCATTGGCTTTTGAATTAATTAATGAAACCTACATTGACTTTTGAAACACAGACAGCAATTATGAAAGAGTTGTGTAATATATTAATACTCTTCTTCTAGCAGATAATAATTTCTTTTCCATTTATTAAAGACCAACTGTTATCTTAGATCTCACGAAAAAAATACAGGCACAAACAACTATATCAGGAGTGAATTTATTTTTAAATTTAATACAAATATTCGGTTAATATTTACTCTAGAGAAAAAGTGCATATAACAACAATTGTAGAGCATCAATAGTTCAACAAGATTGGTTCTATAACATTTTACTCTCAGGCTCATAATAACGGAGATATTTGGAAATAATTACCTTTTTTCTCTCCGAACCCTTTGTACCTCTTCTGCAACCAACTTATTATCGACTGGACCGATTTCTCCGTCTCCACGTCTTTCTTCCCATCTGAAAAAAATGCAAATATCTCGATTAATATTCAAGATAGAGAATAAATGTATATGACAATATTTATAGGAAATTTAATTTGCAATAAGATTGATTTGTATAATTTTTCGATCCGACGAATAGTAACGGAGAAATTTTTGAATTTTCGAAAAATCCTCCCCTCTAAACCCCCCCTCCCACTGGTCCGATTTCAGCCGTTAACGAACTTGATCTTTTCTTTTACATAAAACGCTTAACATGAAGTTTGGTAAGGATAAACAAAAATTGCGACCGCTAAAGCGGTAACAGACAAATATATATATATAATCTATATAATATATATATATAGTATATATAAAATATATATACGTATATATATATATAGATATATATATACAGTTTTTTGAACGGACCTCATTTCGACATCTACTAGTAGGATCGATGGACATTTGAAGAAAAATGTCGAAAATTCCGTCATGAGTACAACCTCAATAGTGCTGATTTTCCCTTAAGGGAAAATCTGCTAAAATTAAATAATCGAAATGTACTTGTAGTTTACATTTTATTCTAAATAAATAACAATAGTTATTTATTATATTATTATTTGTTATTATCCAAGTGACGAAAGTAGATCATTTTCCAACTCGAGTGAAACGTTTAGCCACACGAGCGAAGCGAGTCTGGTAATTTGACGAGAGTTGTAAATTCTACTTTCGTCACGAGTGTAATATTAAATTTTTTCTGTAATCGTGTAATACATGATCAGATCTAAGCAGAATATGAACAAAATTAGGATGTTGTCAAGATTATGGTATGTTGTTGGTAGGTTATAAGCATCGTTGTTGGCAGGTTATAAGCATAGTTATAAAACAACTAGTGATGATTGTCAAGTAGTGCAGTTATAAACAAGGAAGCTAATTATTATTATATTTAAATTTTAAAATATATTGATTATTTCCACCAATAATTCATTCACATTTCAATTTATTTTGTTAAAATAAATTCTTACAATGTTAAGAAACATTTAATTTCCAACTTCAAATTATTTTTTAATTTATACTTATTACTAATTAAGAAGGCAATTCACTTTCTTCACTTGTGAACAAAGTGATTACTTTCTTCACTCTATTGCAAAATGTTTCACTTTCTTCACTCATTTCAGTTTAGTAATGCTACCATTATTCAACCATTACAGAGAATTATAACCTTCATAATCCGAATCATATTTAGAAATATCATATAAGTCTAAAAACATAACATCATTTGTCAGAATATGACTATATCTAATTAAACAGTATTTGGTGTATATACTTCGCTATATAACAGAAGTGCATATAACAAAAGTTATACTAAATAACAAAATAAACAACTTTACTCCTGTGCATTATTTGCCGAGAAACCAATAAGAAACGAAATATCACTATTATTAATTTCAGGCCTCCCTTACAACCCCCACTCCTGCCGTCCCTAGAAATGTTAGTATGGCTTGTTATAATGAAACGTTAGTGCTAATACACATACCGAGTTTTATTTTAGTTCGGTTGAGTCTTTTGTCCCAAATAAAATTGTTCACTTCCGCTATAGGTTTTTAGCGTATATCTCGTTTATAAATCGGTATACGAAAAAAAAGTGTATATAAGAAAAGTTACTCTAAATAACAAAATAAACAACTTTTGTTATGTTCTTATTTGCAGAAAAACTAATAGGAAACGAAATATCGCTATTTTTAATTTCTTATAACCCCCACTCCTGTTCGTCTCAGAGAATACTAACATAGCCTAAAGTCTAAGTTGGGTTAGTAGTAATATACATACCAAGTTTCATAAATCTCGGTTCAACCGCTTATGCGTGAAAAGGTAACAAACAAACAAACAAGAAAAAAAATGCAGTTATGGTGTCTATGACATGTGAAACGAATAGTTATCGTGAAATTTCGCGAAAAAAATCAATGTACAGACAGAGGTTACAATTTTATATATATATATATAGATACCTGGAGTTTCCATTCTGTAGAAAAGTGCAGTGTCTTCCATAGTGAAATTTTCCTGGGAGTTGACATAAACCAGGAACTGAAAAGAAAAATAAACAAATTACACATAAAATCAACGAAAAATATTTTAAATAATAAAGGCCTCTCGAAAACAATATTTGGTATTTAAGCTTGGAATAATGCGGTTTATTATATAACAGAGTATTGTTTATGTGACACGAGCAGGAGTGGGGCTTTGCTCGAGGATGAAAACTGAAAAATGCAAATATCTCGGCTAATATTCAAGATAGAGAATAAATGTATATAACAATATTTATAGGAAATTTAATTTGCAATAAGATTGGTTATGTACAATTTTTCGATTTGATGAATAATAAAGGAGATCTTGGGAATTTTAGAGATAAAGTAGTTGTTTGAAGTGAAATTATTATTATAGGCTATAAACTATAAAATGCAATATCTCGGTTAATATTCATTCTAGAGAATAAATGTATATAACAATATTTATAGTAAATTTAATTTGCAATAAGATTGGTTATGTACAATTTTTCGATTTGATGAATAATAAAGGAGATCTTTGGAATTTTAGAGAAAAAGTAGTTGTTTGAAGTGAAATTATTATTATAGGCTATAAACTATAAAATGCAATATCTCGGTTAATATTCAAGATAGAGAATAAATGTATATAACAATATTTATAGTAAATTTAATTTGCAATAAGATTGGTTATGTACAATTTTTCGATCCGAAGAACAATAACGGAGATATTAAGAATTTTCAAAAATCCCCCCTCCCCCTCCCCCTGGTCCGAGTTTCAGCCATTAACGAA
Source organism: Riptortus pedestris (assembly GCA_019009955.1). Taxonomy (NCBI): domain Eukaryota; kingdom Metazoa; phylum Arthropoda; class Insecta; order Hemiptera; family Alydidae; genus Riptortus; species Riptortus pedestris. Next base: position 839,276 of record JADPXZ010000007.1, read on the forward strand.
CTTGATCTGTCTTTTTACATCAAACGAGTTTGGCAACGATTAAACAATAATTACGACCGCTAGGGTGTTTAATATATATATATATAATTTTGAACGGAGCACATTTTTTGTCCTTAATAACTGAAATCTATGCATAATGCACAGGAGACGGGAAATATGACAATTTGGAAGACAGTGAAGACTTACATAAAAAATTAATTTTATTATTAACAAATCCACACCAAAAACGGGTATTAACCCCTAAACATTGGGACGGGTAAATGTCAAAATATTGTGCAAAGTAAAGCCTTGCCAAAAAAATACCATCACCATTAAGCCTCAAATGAATTCCTGAGCGAAGCCGGCTATCTCAGCTAGTATATATATGTATATATATATATATATATATATATATATATATATATATATAAAATTGTAACTCTGTCTGTACATTGATTTTTTTTCACGAAAATTTCACGATAAACTTTTCGTTTCACATGTCATAGACACCATAACTGCATTTTGTTTCTTTCGTGTATGTTTGTTTGTTTGTTTGTTAGCTTTTCACGCATAAACGGCTGAACCGAAATTTTATGAAACTTGGTATGTATATTACTACTAACTCCAACTTAGACTTTAGGCTATATTAATTTTCTCTGAGACGAACTGGAGTGGGGGTTATAAGGGAAGCCTGAAATTAAAAAATATCGATATTTCGTTTTCTATTGGTTTTTCGGTAAATATGCACATAAGAAAAGTTGTTTTTTTTTTGTTATTTAGAGTAACTTTTGTTATATACACTTTTGTCGTATACCGAAGATTAAATGCGTTATACGCTATATATTATAGCGGGAGTCAAACAATATTATGTTGCTAAAAAAGACTCAACCGGTACAGCACCTGGAAAAATTAATTTTAATGTATGTTAATATTTTGTCCTTAATAATGAAATCTATGCCATAATGCACAGGAGACGGGGAATATGACAAATTGGAGGACAGTGAAGACTTACATAAATAATTAATGTTACTATTAGCAAATCCACAGAAACGACGGGTATCAACCCTAAACACTGGGACGGGTAAATGTCAAAATATTGTGCAAAGTCAAGCCTTGCCACAAAGTATCATCACCATTCAGCCTCAAATGAATTCCCTGGCGAAGCCGGGTATCTGAGCTAGTATATATACATATATATATATATATATATATATATATATATAGTAATATATACATATACATATATATACACTCAACCGCAAGAAAAAACCGGACATTTTTGTCGTATTAAAAGCTAATTTTCAGCAATTTTCTATATGTGGCTATTCTAGTTATTACAGAGAATTTAGAGTCTAAGTCCGTCGAACTAATCCCTTCAGGATTAGTAAACAATTAGATAAAACTCAGATTAGATTTATTTGTCGTCAAGTTGATCTATTCTAAACGGTAAGTAGTTTGTCGCACATTTAAACATCTTTAATTATTAACCGAGCATTTTCTTTAATTAATGTTTTAATTTTATTTCGGTCCAGAATAATGGCTCTTTCAAACTAAGATGGAAGGCCGGAGCTTACGTTACATTGCCGAAACGCTTCGGCTAGCCAAGTCTACCATTCACTGTAATAAAAATGTAGAATAAATTTTTCTTTTAAATGTGTTAATTTATCTTTTTTTTTTTTTTTTGTATTTTTTTGTAAATAATCAATAAAAATTATTCACTTTTGGCAGATTTTGTTTAAATAACCTATAGATTAACCAATTATTTTAATTAAAAAGATAGCTGAGATAGCCGGCGGCGCCCGGGAATTGATTTGAGGCTGAATGGTGAGGGTAAGTTTTTGGCAAGGCTTTACTTTGCACAATATCTTGACATTTACCCGTCCCAGTGTTTAGGGTTACTACCCGTCGTTGGCATTTGTTAATAAGAAAATTAATTTTTTTATGTAAGTATTCACTGTCCTCCATATTGTCATATTTCCCGTCCCCTGTGCATTTTGCAGAGATTTCAGTTATTAAGGACAAAAATAGTAACATAGATTGAATTAATTTTTCTATTATATAATATTTTTACGCAAATTACTTTCTCCACACATTGTTCCTGGAGAAATGTATAAAACAAAAGTTAATCTAAATATCAAAGTAATCAACTTTTGTTATCTGAATGTTTGCCGGAAAAACAAATAGACAATGAAATATTGCGAATTTTTAATTTCAGGCCTCCCTTATAACCCCCCATTCCCGTTCTAACCTAAAAATTTTAATATAGTTAATAATCATGGAAGAATTAATTCTAATTGACATACCGAGTTTTGTTAAGTTCGGTTCAATCGCCAAACCAGTTAGCGCCCAATGAAATAGTTGACTCCCGCTTTAGATTATAGTGTATATCTCGTTTAACACTTCGTAAAAAGATAAAAATGGAATATGACAAAAGTTATTCTAAATAACAAAATAAACAACTTTTGTAATGTTCATATTTGCCGAAAAACGATAGAAAACGGAATACCGCTATTTTTAATCAGGCTTCCCTTACAACCCCCACTCCTGCCCGTCCCCTAGAAATGTTGGTTATCGCTTGTTATAATGAAAGCGTTAGTGCTAATACACATACCGAGTTTTATTTATTTCGGTTGAGTCTTTTGTGCCAAATAAAATTGTTGACTCCCGCTATAATTTTTAGCGTATACCGCCTTTATACTTCGGTATAAGACGATAGTGTATATAAAAAAGTTTCTCTAAATAATAAAATAAACAACTTTTGTTATGTGCATATTTGCCGAAAATGCAATAGGAAACGAAATACCACTATTATTATTTTCAGGCCTCCCTTACAACCCCCACTCCTGCCCGTCCCTAGAAATGTTAGTATAGCTTATTATAAGGTAGGCGTTAGTACTAATACACATACCGAGTTTGTTTGTAGTTTCGGTTGAGTCTTTCGTGCCTAATAAATTGTGGACTTCCCGCTATAGTTTTAGCGTATAACTCATTTATACTTCCGCATACGGCAAAAGTGTATATAACAAAAGTTACTCTAAATTACAAAATGAACAACTATTGTTATGTGCATATTTGCCGAAAAACCAATAGGAAACGAAATATCGCTATTTTAATTTCAGGCATCCCTTATAACCCCCACTCCTGTTTTGTCTTAGAGAATATTAAATATAGCCTAAAGTCTAAGTTGGGCTAGTAATAATATACATACAAATTTTAATAAAATTCGGTTCAGCAGATTATGCGTGAAAAGGTAACAAACAAACAAACAAATAAAAAAACAAACAAACAGACACTAAAGAAACAAAATGTAGTTATAGTGACTATGAAATTTGAAACGAAAAGTTACCGAGCAATTTTGCGAAAAAAATCAATGTACAGACAGAGGTTACAATTTTATATATATATATATATATATATATATATATATATATATATATAAATACATACGGACCTCATTTTCGTCATCTCCTGAGTAGGATCGATGGACATTTGAAGAAAAATTTCGAAAATTCCGTCATGAGTACAACCTCAATAGCTGATTTCCGTTAATGCAAATATGCTAGTAGGTTTAATATCAAATAGCTACTTACATGTAGAAATACGAGAGCTTCAATCATCTTTTTCATAAAATGTTGTAGTGTTCCTAAAAGAGAAAAGAAAAATGAAATTAATAATCAAATCATTGATGGAGGTATATTATGGAATGCAAAGTATCTCCGTTATTATGAGCCTGAGAGTAAAATGTTATAGAACCAATCTTGTTGAACTATTGATGCTCTACAATTGTTGTTATATGCACTTTTTCTCTATCGTAAATATTAACCGAGATATTAGCGTTTTTCTTTAATAAAGTGTTGCACAAGGTTAGTATCTCAGAACTAATCTATTTTAGCTATTCATAAATTCCAAATATCTCCGTTATTATGAGCCTGAGAGTAAAATGTTATAGAACCAATCTTGTTGAACTATTGATGCTCTACAATTGTTGTTATATGCATTTTAGTCGTAGCACGAATATTAAGCGAGTTATTCTTGTTTCCGGGCAGTTATATTGTCAGGTCACGATTCTGTTAGTTTCCCGCGACCTTCCGACAGTTACTTTCTTCATGACCTCACGAAATATATCCCACTCCGTTCCCAGACACAAGAGTTATACAACTAAGATTACGTGTTGAACTGAGAACAAAAACAAGCCATAGTTTATTAACTTTTTTCTGCCGTAAAGTTATCCAATGTTATATCATATAACAATAAGCGTTAATTACCAGGCATCCTTTTCACGCATAATTAACTCCATCTCATAATAAGGTCAAAATTAGAACAATGTAACCTCCTTAAACAATTACTGAAATATATCAGAATATAACACATTAATTTTATTGCAAACTATTTACTACATCTAGTACTGTAATTTATAATGAATCAAAAATAGAAGATGTCTGAGATTTTTACCTTGTGCAACACTTTAAACTACGTTTTATAGAAAAACGCAAATATCTCGGTTAATATTTACGTTAGAGGAAAAGTGCATATAACAACAATTGTAGAGCATCAATAGTTCAACAAGATTGGTTCTATAACATTTTACTCTCAGGCTCATAATAACGGAGATATTTGGGATTTTTGTTACGAATAGCTAAAATAGAATGGGTCTTAGTAAATAACCTTGTGCAACAATTTATTAAAGAAAAAAGCTAATTTCTCGGTTAATATTTAAGATAGAGAAAAAGTGCATATAACAACAATTGTAGAGCATCAATAGTTCAACAAGATTGGTTCTATAACATTTTACTCTCAGGCTCATAATAACGGAGATATTTGGAAGTTTTGTTGTGAATAGCTAAAATAAATAGATTATGTCTGAAAAACTAACTATTTTTAAAGAAAAACGCTAATATCTCGGTTAATATTTACGATAGAGAAAAAGTGCATATAACAACAATTGTAGAGCATCAATAGTTCAACAAGATTGGTTCTATAACATTTTCAACTATTGATGCTCTACAATTGTTGTTATATGCATTTCTGTCGTAGCTCAAATATTAAGCAAGTTATTGTTATTTTGTTATTTGTGAGTAAAATAATTACAGAGTTATTCCCTTAACGACTCGCATATGGGAAATGTTGGTATATTTTGTTATTCCAAATATCTCCGTTATTATGAGTCTGAGAGTAAAATGTTATAGAACCAATCTTGTTGAACTATTAATGCTCTATAATTGTTGTTACGCACTTTTTCTCTAGAATAAATATTAACCGAGATATTAGCGTTTTTCTTTACTAAAGTGTTGCGCAAGGTTAGTGTCCAAGACTACTACTGTTTAACCTTGCTACTCATAACAAAAATTCCAAATATTGTTTTTGCCGTTTGTATTTATTCGCTGTAATATTGCTGCGGTGGTGTTGAGTGTTTAGCAGGATGCACATTTATCTATTGTTCAGACTTCGCGCTGGGAAATATGCTTAGTTTACGAAACTGTATTTCATTCTCGCAAAATTTCATGTATTTGTCAGTTTACGTAACTGCCATAAGTGACTTTTAGGTTCATTTGGAATGTCTTTTCTTTTGTTTTCTCGAGAGAAAGTTTATTAGCTAGCTCGTGAGTCTCCATTTTTATGTTTTATTGATATAAAGACGTCAACTCACGCAGGTGTTGCGTTCTCTAAGCAGATTTCATACAGACGTCAAAAGTAGTTGTATTTATCTCAAAACTTAATAATTCCATTGAGAACAATGGTCGAAAACTAAAAAAAAATGCAAATATCTCGGTTAATATTCACGATAGAGAATAAATGTATATGACAATATTTATAGGAAATTTAATTTGCAATAAGATTGGTTATGTACAATTTTTCGATCCGAAGAACAATAACGGAGGTATTAAGTATATACGGAACAACAATTACAGAGTTATTCCCTTAACGAGTCGTCTATGAGAAATGTTGGTGTTTTGTTAAGTTCCAAATATCTCCGTTATTATGAGCCTGAGAGTAAAATGTTATAGAACCAATCTTGTTGAACTATTGATGCTCTACAATTGTTGTTATATGCACTTTTTCTCTATCGTAAATATTAACCGAGATATTAGCGTTTTTCATTAAAATAAGTAGTTTAAGGTGTTGCACAAGGTAACACTTTAGGACTGTTGTTCCAAAATTCCAAATATCTCCGTTATTATGAGCCTGAGAGTAAAATGTTATAGAACCAATCTTGTTGAACTATTGATGCTCTACAATTGTTGTTATATGCACTTTTTCTCTATCGTAAATATTAACTGGGATATTTACGGGAATAAATGACGGTATTACCTCAGAGACAACCTCGAATGCAGAATTAAATTAAGTGTTTGTGTTTGGCACAATTATTTCTAGTAATTGTAGTACAATGCGGGTCATATTCACACGATTACGTAACTAGTTACGTATTGAGTAACTTATTAGCATACCGGCTGGGAAAGGATCTTCTTCCCAAATGCAGACAATGAAATTCAGGCCTTAACAAACTCGGTTAACTTAGTCACACGAAACTAACACATCCGCCTTAACCCAAAATGGTTAAGGCGAGAAAGTTGAATGAAAATTAGTGATTTTCAAATAATTCCTTTTCAAATGTCTCAGCTCGAACAATAGATAAATCTGCATCCTGCTAAACACTCAACACCACCGCAGCAATATTACAGCGAATAAATACATGATGCTAATGAGAAATATTTCTCAAAGGTCTCTCGAAAACAATATTTGGTATTTAAGCTTGGAATAATGCGGTTTATTATATAACAGAGTATTGTTTAATGTGACACGAGGCAGGGAGTGGGGCTTTGCTACGAGGATGAAAACTGAAAAATGCAAATATATCCTCGGCTAATATTCCAAGATAGAGAGGAATAAATTGCATATAACAATATTTATAGTAAATTTAATTTGCAATAAGATTTGGTTATATACACTGTTCGATCCGACGCATAATAACGGAGATAATTTGGAGACTTTCGAAAATCGCGCCCTCCTAACACATTTATTTTGTTTTATTAGAGTAACTTTTGTTATATTCGCTTTTGCAGTTATAACAAAGTATAAACGAGATATACACTCAAAAATTAAAGCCGAAGCCAACATTTGTGAACCGGAACTAAACTATACGTAAATTAGCATTCTTCACGATTATAAGCTATAATAAATTTTTTAGGTTCCAACGGGAGTGGCGGTTATAACGGAGGCTCTGAATAAAAAATTCGCGATATTTCATTTTCTACTTTGTTTTTAAGGCAATCGTGCACATAACAAAAGTTAATTTATTATCCAAGTGACGAAAGTAGATCATTTTCCCCCACTCGAGTGAAACGTTTTAGCCCACACGAGCGAAGCGAGTCTGGTTAATTTTGACGAGAGTTGTAAATTCTACTTTCGTCACGAGTTGTAATATTAAATTTTTTTCTGTAATCGGTGTAATTACATGATCAGATCTAAGCAGAATATGAAACAAAATTAGGATTGTTGTCAAGATTTATGGTACGTTGTTGGTAGGTTATAAGCATCGTTGTTGGCAGGTTATAAGCATAGTTATAAAACAACTAGTGAATGATTGTCAAGTAGTTCAATTTATAAACAAGTGCAGCTTATAAACAAGGAAGCTAATTATTATTATAATTTTAAATTTTAAAAAATATATCGATTATTTCCACCCAATAATTCATTACCACATTTCAATTTATTTTTTCGTTAAAATAAATTCTTACAATGTTAAGAAAACATTTAAAAGCATTTGATTCCAACTTCAAATTATTTTTTTAATTTATACTTATTAATAATTAAAGAAGGCAATTCATTTTCTTCACATTGATTGTGAACAAAGTGATTACTTTTCTTACACTCTATTGCAAAATGGTTTCACTTTCTTCGACTCATTTCAGTTTAGTAATGTTACCATTATTCAACCATTACAGAAAAAAGTTTGTTTTTTTGTGTTTTATTAAAAAGTAGCTTTTGTTTTAAATCATAATATAATTAAAATTAATATCCTAATCGCTTGAAATTGTCGGGTCCGCTAGTGTATATATATATATTTTGAAATGGACCTCATTTTTATGAAGCAGATTTTTCGTTATCTCCCATGTAGGTACGATGGACATTTGAAAACAATTTTAATTTTTCGAAATCCCATCACGAGTATAACTTCAATAGGCACGTTTTGTGGTTGTCTTTAACCTTCAATAGCACGTAGACATTATTAACGTTTTGTGGTTGTCTTTTAGAATAGGACCTTTAGTACTCTCGCCCTAAACTTCCTTTTCCTGAGTTGATATGTTACTAACGTATGTCAGACCGCAATTCGAACCGCAAATATTCCGACAAAGGGCCGCAGAAAAGGTATTTCATATTTTTTATCAGGCGATCCCTAAAAGGCCCCGTCACAGCACGCGTCTGCGTCAACAAAGCAAATTTTCCCACGCTCGAGGCCACGTATTTCCGTATTATCCCGAACCGTAAAAGCCCGATATAAAATTTGCTATTTAGGCTTCAAACAAAGCTGCTTCATAAAATAAACTGCTTATTAGTTATTATTACATGAGCAGGAGTATCTTCGGTTAATATTTACTCTAGAGAAAAAGTGCATGTATAAGACAACAATTGTAGAGCATCAATAGTTTCAACAAGATTGGTTCTATAACAATTTACTTCTCAGGCTCATAAAAACGGAGAAATATTTGGAATTAAACAAAATATACCAACATTTTTCTCCACATGCCGAGTCGTTAAGGGAATAACTCTGTAATTATTTTAACACTCACAAATAACAAAATAACAATAACTGGCATAATATTTGAGCTACGACAGAAATGCATAGAACAAAAATTGTAGAGCATCTATAGTTTAACAAGATTGGTTCTAAAACATTTTACTCTAAGGCCAATAATAACGGAGATATTTTGAATTATTAGCTAAATATACCAATAGATTAGAGTCGTTGAGATAATAACTTTGTGCAACTTTTAATCAAAAGAAACACGCCTAATATCCTGGTTAATATTTAATGATAGAGAAAAAGACATAAAACAACAATTGTAGAGCCTCCATGAGTTCAACAACAAATTGGTTCTATAACATTTTACTCTCAGACTCATTAATAACGGAGATATTTGGAATTAAAACAAAAATATACCAACAAATTCTCATATGAGAGTCGTTAAGGGAGATAAACTCTGTAATATTTTTACTCACAAAATAACAAAATAACAAATAACTTGCTTAATATTTGAGCTACGACAGAAAATGCATATAACAACAATTGTAGAAGCATGCCAATAGTTTCAACAAGATTGGTTCCTATTTACATTTTACTCTCTAGACTCATAATAACGGAGATATTTGGAAATTTATGAATAGCTAAAACAGATTAGATCTGAGGAATAATTAACTTTGTGCAACATTTTATAAAAGAAAAACGCTAATATCTCGGTTTTAATATTTACGAATAGAGAAATAGTGCATATAACAACAATTGTTTAGAGCATCAATAGTTCAACAAGATTTGGTTTCGGTTTTATGAAACTTGGTATGTACATATACTACTAAATCAAACTTAGACTTTAGGCTATGTTAATATTCTCCTGGAAGGGAAACGAACAGGAAGTGGGGGTTTGTAAGGGAGGCCTGAAATTTAAAATAGCGATATTTCGTTTCTCATTGGTTTCTCGGGCAAATTTTGCACAGGAGTAAAGATGTTTATCTTTGTTATATTTTAGAGCAACTTTTATAATATACACTTGTGGTCGTATAAGAAAGTTTAAACGATATATATACGCTAAAAACTAGAGCGGATTTTTTTGAAATTTCGATTTCAGCCGTCTTAGCCTCAAGTCCTTACATGTCAAACTTTTAAGATCGAGTTTGGAAATTTTTGGACGGAACCTCATTTTGGTGATCTTCTATGGGTAGGATCGATGGACATTTGAAAGAAAACTTTTCGAAAATAACCTTATGGATTACGAGTTCAACGGCTCTGGATTTACGGTTATACGAGAGACTCTGCGGGCATTGATGACACAGCCCGGCGAAAGTAAGAGTACAGCCCGTGACCCGAGAGGTCGGCTCCTTTCTCCGGGGGTCATATTGTGTCTGAACTAGCTAGCCCCTTATGCAGTTTCACCCTTGAAATGGCACCGTGGCTTATATGCACTTTCAAAGTGCATAGTGAAAGGCGGGTAGGCGAAAAGAAAAAATGAGCAAAATATCCTCCGTTTATTATGAGTCTAGAGACGTAAAAATGTTATAGAACCCAATCTTGTTGAACTAATTGATGCTCTATAATTGATAGTTATATGCTCTTTTTTCTCTAACATAAATATTAACCGAGATATTAAGCGTTTTTTTTCTTTTATAAAATGTTTGCACAAAGTTAATATCTCAGACCTAATTCAGTATTTTAGCTATTCATAAATTCCCAAATATCTCCCGTTATGATGAGCCTGAGAGTAAAATGTTATAGAACCTAATCTTGTAGCACTATTGATGCTCTTACAATTGTTGTTATATGCACGTTTTTCTCATATCCATAAATATTAACAGAGATGATTAGCGTTTTTCTTTAATAAAGTGTTGCACAAGGTCAGCATACTAAGAACACATTCTACTTTTACCTTTTGCGCTAAAAAAAATTCCAGAAATATCTCCGTTATTATGAGCCTGAGAGTAAAAATGTTATAGAACCAATCTTGTTTGAAAAAACTATTTGATGCTCCTACAATTGTTTGTTATATGGACACTTTTTTCATCTATCGTAAATATTAACCGAGATATTTGGGTTATTCTTTAAATAAAGGTTGCACAATGTTAGAAAATCTCAGGGCCAAACTTACTTGAGAAAAATTTTTTTTTTTTTTTATGTATAATGAGGTTCCATTTTGTTTTGTACAGTGAAAGTGTGGATTTGACCATCATCAATCATGGTTTTATGTACGCGGATGAAAGTTTGCTTAAAAGAAGCATCAATAGAAATGCTATTTGTCTTTCGTTGATGAGGACCCATAGGTTTTCTCTTAGGTTAGATCCTTAGGAGAATAACCACGGCAACTAGTTTTCAAGCAAAAAATGACAATTAACGTTTTTTAATATTTGAGCTACGAAAAAAATGCATTAATAACAACAATTGTAGAGCATTATAGTTCAACAAGATTGGTTCTATAACATTTTACTCTCAGACTCCAAAAATTAACGGAGATATTTGGAATAACAAAATATACCACAACGTTTCTCATATGCAGAGATCCGTTAAGGGAATAAACTCGGTAATTATTTTACTCACACAAACGAAACAAAAATAACAATAACATTGCTTTAATATTTTGAGTTAGGACAAAAGTGCATATAACAACAATTTGTATAGCAACAATAGTTCAACAAGATTGGTTTCTATACAATTTATACCTCTCAGACTCATAAAAACGGAGATATTAGGAATTATTGTTCTCCTTAATGGAATTCTGCTATTAAATGTCCATTTGTTACATGCAGCAATCTTTCTATCGACCAAAGTGTTATCAAGTAGTTTTTATCAAATTTAGATTTTTTCGGTGTCTGCGTCGGAATATACCAAGGTCAGAGTTGGAACATTCCCTCGTTACTATAAAAAGAAAAGATTAAATCACGTCGATATTTTGCTAGACACGACTAGGAGAATGTTAAATAGAAGCAGATCGGCCTGTAATTATGTTGACAGCTATACAGCTACAATAGCCCACTCTACTACCTTGAATAAAATCGATATCTCACAAGAAGAATAATCGAGTGTACGACACCACCAGGAACCATTCAAAGAAATATATCAATAGTTTCTAAGGCCTAATTTTCTGTTAAAGTGTTGCAAACGATCAGTACCTCAGATCTAATCTATTTTAGCTATTCGTAACAAAAATTCCAAATATCTCCGTTATTATGAGCCTGAGAGTAAAATGTTATAGAACCAATCTTGTTGAACTATTGATGCTCTACAATTGTTGTTATATGCACTTTTTCTCTATCGTAAATATTAACCAAGATATATCATACTTTCTTGCTTTGAAACCTGTTACTACCGAAAGAGCAAGTGACATTATGAAGGTCACGCGCATCAAACCGGTCCAATCGGAAGAAAGCTGACTCAAACCAAAAGTAACATCTCATTAATCCATTACTTCCTTATTCAACGGTTTTCGAAATTTTTCTTCAAATCTCCATCGATACTGTCCAGGAGATTATATATTTGACTTTCAACGCTCTAGCGGTGACAATTTTAGTTTGATCGTTACCAAACTCGATATTTAGTCGTTTTATGTAAAAAGAAAGATCAAGTTCGTTAACGGCTGAAATCTGACCACGAGGAAAAGAGGTTTAGAGGGAAAGAATTTTGAAAATTCCAAATATTTCCGTTATTATGCGTCGGATCGAAAAATAGTACGTAACCAATCTTATTGCAAATTAAATTTCCTATAAATATTGTTATATACATTTATTCTCTATCTTGAATATTAGCCGAGATATTTGCATTTTTCAGTTTTCATCCTCGAGCAAAGCCCCACTCCTGCTCGTGTCACATAAACAATACTCTGTTATATAATAAACCGCATTATTCCAAGCTTAAATACCAAATATTGTTTCCTAAAGGTCTTTCTATAATTCCAAATATCTCCGTTATTATGAGCCTGAGAGTAAAATGTTATAGAACCAATCTTGTTGAACTATTGATGCTCTACAATTGTTGTTATATGCACTTTTTCTCTATCGTAAATATTAACCGAGATATTAGCGTTTTTCATTAAAATAAGTAGTTTAAGGTGTTGCACAAGGTAACACTTTAAGGACTGTTGTTTCCAAAATTTCCAAATATCCTCCGTTATTATGAACCCTGAAAGTAAAATGTTATAGAACCAATCTTGTTGAACTATTGGAGCTCTAACAATTGTTGTTATATGCACTTTTACTCTATCGCAAATAATAACTGGGATATTTACGGAAATAAATTGACGGTAATTACCTCAGAGAACAAACCTCGAAAGCAGAATATTATTAAGGCTGTTTGTGTTTGGCCACAATTATTTCTAGTAATTGTATTACAATGCGGGTCATATTCACTACGATTCCGTAACTAGTTACGTATTGAGTAACTTATTAGCATACCGGCTGGGAAAAAGGGATCTTCTTCCCCAAAAATGCAGACATGACACAATTCCAGAAGGGCCTTAAAACAAACCTCGGTTAGGTTAGTCACACGAAACTAACACATCCGCCTTAACCCAAAATGGTTAAGGCGAGAAAGTTGAATGAAAATTAGTGATTTTCAAATAATTCCTTTTCAAATGTCTCAGCTCGAACAATAGATAAATCTGCATCCTGCTAAACACTCAACACCACCGCAGCAATATTACAGCGAATAAATACATTATGATAATGAGAAATATTTCTCAAAGGTCTCTCGAAAACAATATTTGGTATTTAAGCGTTGGAATAATGCGGTTTATTATATAACAGAGTATTGTTTATGCGACACGAGCAGGAGTGGGGCTTTGCTCGAGGATGAAAACTGAAAAATGCAAATATCTCGGCTAATATTCAAGATAGAGAATAAATGCATATAACAATATTTATAGTAAATTTAATTTGCAATAAGATTGGTTATGTACAATTTTTCGATCCGACGCATAATAACGGAGATATTTGAGACTTTCGAAAATCGCCTAACACATTTATTTTGTTATTTAGAGTAACTTTTGTTATATTCGCTTTTGCCGTATAACAAAGTATAAACGAGATATACACTCAAAAATTAAAGCCGAAGCCAACATTTGAACCGAACTTAACTATACGTAAATTAGCATTCTTCCACGATTATAAGCTATAATAAATTTTTTAGGTTCGAACGGGAGTGGCGGTTATAACGGAGGCCTGAATAAAAAATTCGCGATATTTCATTTTCTATTTGTTTTTAGGCAAACGTGCACCGTAACAAAAGTTATTTATTATTCAAGTGACGAAAGTAGATCATTTTCCAACTCGAGTGAAACGTTTAGCCACACGAGCGAAGCGAGTCTGGTAATTTGACGAGAGTTGTAAATTCTACTTTCGTCACGAGTGTAATATTAAATTTTTTCTGTAATCGTGTAATACATGATCAGATCTAAGCAGAATATGAACAAAATTAGGATGTTGTCAAAATTATGGTACGTTGTTGGTAGGTTATAAGCATCGTTGTTGGCAGGTTATAAGCATAGTTATAAAACAACTAGTGATGATTGTCAAGTAGTGCAGTTATAAACAAGGAAGCTAATTATTATTATATTTAAATTTTAAAATATATCGATTATTTCCACCAATAATTCATTCACATTTCAATTTATTTTGTTAAAATAAATTCTTACAATGTTAAGAAACATTTAAAAGCATTTGATTTCCAACTTCAAATTATTTTTTAATTTATACTTATTACTAATTAAGAAGGCAATTCACTTTCTTCACTTGTGAACAAAGTGATTACTTTCTTCACTCTATTGCAAAATGTTTCACTTTCTTCACTCATTTCAGTTTAGTAATGTTACCATTATTCAACCATTACAGAAAAAAGTTGTTTTTTGTGTTATTAAAAGTAGCTTTTGTTTTAAACATAATATAATTAAATTTAATATCCTAATCGCTTGAAATGTCGGGTCCGCTAGTGTATGTATATATATAATTTTGAATGGACCTCATTTTTATGAAGCAGATTTTTCGTTATCTCCCATGTAGGTACGATGGACATTTGAAAACAATTTTAATTTTTCGAAATCCCATCGCGAGTATAAGAATAGGAAGTACTCTCGCCCTAACTTCCTTTTCCTGAGTTGATATGTTCCTAAGTATGTCAGACCGCAACTCGACCGCAAATATTCCTACAAGCCGCAGAAAAGGCAATTCATATTTTTATCAGGCGTCCCTAAAAGCCCGTCACGCACGCGTCTGCGTGAACAAAGCAGATTTCCCACGCGCGAGCCACGTATTTGCGTTTATCCCGAACCGTAAAAGCCCGATATAAAATTTGCTATTCAGGCTTCAAACAAGCTCCTTCATAAAATAACTGCTTATTAGTTATTATTACATGAGCAGGAGTATCTCGGTTAATATTTACTCTAGAGAAAAAGTGCATATAACAACAATTGTAGAGCATCAATAGTTCAACAAGATTGGTTCTATAACATTTTACTCTCAGGCTCATAATAACGGAGATATTTGGAATTAAACAAAATATACCAACATTTCTCACATGCGAGTCGTTAAGGGAATAACTCTGTAATTATTTTACTCACAAATAACAAAATAACAATAACTTGCTTAATATTTGAGCTACGACAGAAATGCATATAACAACAATTGTAGAGCATCAATAGTTCAACAAGATTGGTTCTATAACATTTTACTCTCAGGCTCATAATAACGGAGATATTTGGAATTTATGAATTGCTAAAACAGATTAGGTCTGAGATATTAACTTTGTGCAACATTTTATAAAAGAAAAACGCTAATATCTCGGTTAATATTTACGATAGAGAAAAAGTGCATATAACAACAATTGTAGAGCATCAATAGTTCAACAAGATTGGTTCTATAACATTTTACTCTCAGACTCATAATAACGGAGATATTTGGAATTAAACAAAATATACCAACATTTCTCACATGCGAGTCGTTAAGGGAATAACTCTGTAATTATTTTACTCACAAATAACAAAATAACAATAACTTGCTTAATATTTGAGCTACGACAGAAATGCATATAACAACAATTGTAGAGCATCAATAGTTCAACAAGATTGGTTCTATAACATTTTACTCTCAGGCTCATAATAACGGAGATATTTGGAATTTATGAATAGCTAAAACAGATTAGGTCTGAGATATTAACTTTGTGCAACATTTTATAAAAGAAAAACGCTAATATCTCGGTTAATATTTATGATAGAGAAAAAGTGCATATAACAACAATTGTAGAGCATCAATAGTTCAACAAGATTGGTTCGGTTTATGAAACTTGGTATGTACATTACTACTAATGAAACTTAAATTTAAGGCTATGTTAATATTCTCTGAGACGAACAGGAGTGGGGGTTATAAGGGAAGCCTGAAATTAAAAATAGCGATATTTCGTTTCTCATTGGTTTCTCGGCAAATATGCACAGGAGTAAAGTTGTTTATTTTGTTATTTAGAGCAACTTTTATAATATACACTTGTGTCGTATAAGAAAGTTTAAACGATATATACGCTAAAAACTAGAGCGGATTTTTTTGAAATTTCGATTTCAGCCGTCTTGGCCTCAAGTTTACATGTCAAACTTTTAGATCGAGTTTGGAAATTTTTGGACGGACCTCATTTTGGTGATCTTTTGGGTAGGATCGATGGACATTTGAAGAAACTTTTCGAAAATAGCCTTATGATTAAGAGTTCAACGGCTGATTTCGGTTATACGAGAGACTCTGCGGGCATTGATGACACAGCCCGAGAAAGTAAGAGTACACTCCGTGACCCGAGAGGTCGACTCCTTTCTCCGGGGTCATATTGTGTCTGAACTAGCTAGCCCCTTATGCAGTTTCACCCTTGAAATGCACCGTGGCTAATATGCACTTCAAAGTGCATAGTGAAAGGTGTGTAGAAAAAATGCAAAATATCTCCGTTATTATGAGTCTGAGAGTAAAATGTTATAGAACCAATCTTGTTGAACTATTGATGCTCTACAATTGTTGTTATATGCACTTTTTCTCTATCATAAATATTAACAGAGATATTAGCGTTTTTCTTTAATAAAGTGTTGCACAAGGTCAGCATCTAAGACACATTGTATTTTACCTTTTCGCTACAAAAATTCCAAATATCTCCGTTATTATGAGTCTGAGAGTAAAATGTTATAGAACCAATCTTGTTGAACTATTGATGCTCTACAATTGTTGTTATATGCACTTCTTCTCTATCGTAAATATTAGCCAAGATATTTGGGTTATTCTTTAAATAATGTTGCACAATGTTAGTATCTCAGGCCAAACTTACTTGAGAAAATTTATGTTAATGAGGTTCCATTTGTTTTGTACAGTGAAAGTGTGATTTGACCATCATCAATCATGGTTTTATGTACGCGGATGAAAGTTTGCTTAAGAAGCATCCTGTGAATGCTATTTGTCTTTCGTTGAATCTCATAGGTTTCTCTTAGGTTAGTCCTTAGGAGAATAACACGGCAACTAGTTTTCAGCAAAAATGACAATAACGTTTTTAATATTTGAGCTACGACAAAAATGCATATAACAACAATTGTAGGGCATCAATAGTTCAACAAGATTGGTTCTATAACATTTTACTCTCAGGCTCATAATAACGGAGATATTTGGAATAACAAAATATACCAACGTTTCTCATAGGCGAGTCGTTAAGGGAATAACTCGGTAATTATTTTACTCACAAATAACAAAATAACAATAACTCGCTTAATATTTGAGTTAGGACAAAAGTGCATATAACAACAATTGTAGAGCATCAATAGTTCAACAAGATTGGTTCTATAACATTTTACTCTCAGGCTCATAATAACGGAGATATTTGGAATTATTGTTCCTTAAGGGAATTCTGCTATTAATGTCCATTTGTTATATTCAGCTATCTTTCTATCGACCAATGTGTTATCACTAGCCGCGTTTATCATTGGATTTTTTCGGTGTTTGCGCGGAATATACCAAGGTCAGAGTTGGAACTTTCCTCCTTCTATAAAAGGAAAAGATAAAACACGTTGAGATTTAGCTAGACACAACTAGGAGAATGTTAAATAGAAGCAGATCGGCCTGTAATTATGTTGACAGCTATACAGCTACAATAGTCCACTCTACTACCTAGTACACTTACATTAAAAAGTCCTTCGGCTGGCGCTAAATAGCACAATTTAGCAGATATACTCCAGTTGCATCATATTAATGCCTGCGATCCGATATAAAACACGTCGAGATTTTGCTAGTCACAACTAGGAGAATGTATTAAATAGAAGCAGATCGGTCTGGTATTATGTTGACAGCTATACAGCTACAAAAGCCCACTCTACTACCTAGTACACTTAACTAAAAAGTCCTTCGGCTGGCTAAATAGCACAATTTAGCCGATATACTCCAGTTGCATCATATTAATGCCTGCGATCCGATATAAAACACGTCGAGATTTTGCTAGACACAACTAGGAGAATGTTAAATAGAAGCAGATCGGCCTGTAATTATGTTGACAGCTATACAGCTACAATAGCCCACTCTACTACCTAGTACACTTACTAAAAAGTCCTTCGGCTGGCTAAATAGCACAATTTAGCCGATATACTCCAGTTGCATCATATTAATGCCTGCGATCCGATATAAAACACGTCGAGATTTTGCTAGACACAACTAGGAGAATGTTAAATAGAAGCAGATCGGTCTGTAATTATGTTGACAGCTATACAGCTACAATAGCCCACTCTACTACCTAGTACACTTACTAAAAAGTCCTTCGGCTGGCTAAATAGCACAATTTAGCCGATATACTCCAGTTGCATCATATTAATGCCTGCGATCCGATATAAAACACGTCGAGATTTTGCTAGACACAACTAGGAGAATGTTAAATAGAAGCAGATCGGCCTGTAATTATGTTGACAGCTATACAGCTACAATAGCCCACTCTACTACCTAGTACACTTACTAAAAAGTCCTTCGGCTGGCTAAATAGCACAATTTAGCCGATATACTCCAGTTGCATCATATTAATGCCTGCGATCCGATATAAAACACGTCGAGATTTTGCTAGACACAACTAGGAGAATGTTAAATAGAAGCAGATCGGCCTGTAATTATGTTGACAGCTATACAGCTACAATAGCCCACTCTACTACCTAGTACACTTACTAAATAGTCCGTTGGCTGGCTAAATAGCACAATTTAACCGAAATACTCCAGTTGCAAAATATTAATTCCTTCGATCCGATATAAAACACGTCGAGATTTTGCTGAGACACAACTAGGAGAATGTTAAATAGAAGCAGATCGGCCTGTAATTATGTTGACAGCTATACAGCTACAATAGCCCACTCTACTACCTAGTACACTTACTAAAAAGTCCTTCGGCTGGCTAAATAGCACAATTTAGTTAATGCCTGCGATCCGATATAAAACACGTCGAGATTTTGCTAGACACAACTAGGAGAATGTTAAATAGAAGCAGATCGGCCTGTAATTATGTTGACAGCTATACAGCTACAATAGCCCACTCTACTACCTAGTACACTTACTAAAAAGTCCTTCGGCTGGCTAAATAGCACAATTTAGCCGATATACTCCAGTTGAATCGTATTAATGCCTGCGATCCGATATAAAACACGTCGAGATTTTGCTAGACACAACTAGGAGAATGTTAAATAGAAGCAGATCGGCCTGTAATTATGTTGACAGCTATACAGCTACAATAGCCCACTCTACTACCTAGTACACTTACTAAAAAGTCCTTCGGCTGGCTAAATAGCACAATTTAGCCGATATACTCCAGTTGCATCATATTAATGCCTGCGATCCGATATAAAACACGTCGAGATTTTGCTAGACACAACTAGGAGAATGTTAAATAGAAGCAGATCGGCCTGTAATTATGTTGACAGCTATACAGCTACAATAGCCCACTCTACTACCTTGAATAAAATCGATATCTCGACTTAGAATAAGAATAATCGTGTGTACGACACCACCAGGAACCATTCAAAGAAATATATCAATAGTTTCTAAGGCCTAATTTTCTGTTAAAGTGTTGCAAACGTTCAGTATCTCAGACCTAATCTATTTTGGCTATTCATAACAACAATTCCAAATATCTCCGTTATTATGAGCCTGAGAGTAAAATGTTATAGAACCAATCTTGTTGAACTATTGATGCTCTACAATTGTTGTTATATGCACTTTTTCTCTAGAGTAAATATTAAACGAGATATTAGCGTTGTTTTACTAAAGTGTTTCAGAAAGTTAGTATCTCGGATCTAATTTATTTTGACTATTCTTGACAAAAGTTTCAAATATCTCCATTATTATGAGCCTGAGAGTAAAATGTTATAGAACCAATCTTGTTGAACTATTGATGCTCTACAATTGTTGTTATATGCACTTTTTCTCTATCGTAAATATTAACCGATAAATTTTCAGTTTTTCTTCAGCTTTCATTAAAACTCCCAATTCTACTCATAGCATTTGGAGAAATCTGCTTAGTTCACGCAACCCCTGCGTCAAATAATTCCTGAATGAGGAAGAGAGAGAGAGAGAATGACCCTGAGTGACCTGAACCAAAGTGTAAAGCGAGAGTTTTCACTAAACCTTGAACTTTAACCCTTTCGGCAGAGTCTTAAGTAATAATTCTTCCTTGAAACTTTCTCCAAGTTTAGTCGCATCAAATGAATGTAAGAAACCATCATTTGTATTATGACACAGCTGTTGGTAGTCGGTTCCATTCCCTCAACAAGATTGGTTCTCTAACACTCTAACATTTGAGATTTGTGTGTTACGAATAGCTAAAATAGATTAGGTCTGAGATACTAACTTTGTGCAAAATTTTATAAAAGAAAAACGCAAATATCTCGGTTAATATTTATGATAGAGAAAACGTGTATATAACAACAATTGTAGAGCATCAATAGTTCAACAAGATTGGTTCTATAACATTTTACTCTCAGACTCATAATAACGGAGATATTTGGAATAACAAAATATACCAACATCTCTCATATGCGAGTCATTAAGGGAATAACTCGGTAATTACTTACTGACAAATAACAAAATACCAATATCTTGGTTAATATTCACGATAGAGAAAAAGTGCATATAACAACAATTGTAGAGCATCAATAGTTCAACAAGATTGGTTCTATAACATTTTACTCTCAGGCTCATAATAACGGAGATATTTGGAATTTTCGTTAAGAATAGATTAGGTCTGAGATTCTAACCTTGTGCAACACTTTCAAAGTTAAACGCAAATATCTCGGCTAATATTCAAGATAGAGAATAAATGTATATAACAATATTTATAGTAAATTTAATTTGCAATAAGATTGGTTATGCACAATTTTTCGATCCGACTTATAGTAACGGAGATATTTCAAGTCCATCTAAATCCCCACAAACTAGGCCGTTTTCAGCCGTTAACGTATCCGTTCTCTTTACAAAAAACGATTAAATGCCGAGTTTCGTAACGATCAATAAATTCATAAGATATTTCAATTTGTAAATGGGCAAAATACGCACGGTCTGTTTAAGGAAGATGTTACTTCGGTGGAGTCAGCTTTCTTCCACCTGAACCGGTTTAATCTCAATAATGTCACTTGCCCTTCAGTTGCACCAGGTTTCAATGCTCAACCTGATGCTAATATATATATATATATATATATATATATATATATATATATATATATATATAAACATACTAACAAAATGTTTAAATATAAAATTTTTTGGAGCTAAAACAAAAATGAGCTCCGTATATATTATATATATATATATATATATATATATATATATATATATATATATATATATAAAATTGTAACCTCTGTCTGTACATTGAATTTTTTCGCGAAATTTCACTATAACTTTTCCTTTCATGTGTCATAGACACCATAACTGCATTTTGTTTCTTTCGTGTATGTTTGTTTGTTTGTTACTTTTTCACGCATAAACGGCTGAACCGAATTTTACGAAACATGGTATGTATATTACTACTAACCCAACTTAGATTTTAGGCTATGTTAATATCCTCTGAGATGAACAGGAGTGGGGGTTATAAGGGAAGCCAGAAATTTAAAATAGCGATATTTCGTTTCCTATTGGTTTTTCGGCAAATATGAACATAACAAAAGTTGTTTATTCTGTTATTTAGAGTAATTTTGTCATATTCATCATTTCTTCAGGAACAATGTGTGGAGCAAGTAATTTGCGTAGAAATTTTAATATGTTCATCTAATTCATTCCAATTTGAACTATGAGGTACCTCACTTGGAAAAATTAATTCAAATCTATGTTAATATTTTATCCTTAATAGCTGAAATCTATGCATAATGCACAGGAGACGGGAAATATGACAATATGCAGGACAGTGAAGTCTTACATAAAAAATAAATTTTATTATTAACAAATGCCAACGACGGGTATTAACCCTAAACACTGGGACGGGTAAATGTCAAAATATTGTGCAAAGTAAAGCCTTGCCAAAAAAATACCATCACCATTCAGCCTCAAATCAATTCCCGGGCGAAGCCGGCTATCTCAGCTAGTATATATATATATATATATATTTGTCTCTTTCGATATTTAAACGTTTCATGTAAAAAGAAAGATCAAGTTCGTTAACGGCTGAAATTCGACAAGTGGGAGGGGAGAGTTTCAAAAATTCCAAATATCTCCGTTATTATGCGTCGGATCGAAAAATTGTACATAACCAATCTTATTGCAAATTAAATTTACTATAAATATTGTTATATACATTTATTCTCTATCTTGAATATTAGCCGAGATATTTGCATTTTTCAGTTTTCATCCTTGAGCAAAGCCCCACTCCTGCTCGTGTCGCATAAACAATACTCTGTTATATAATAAACCGCATTATTCCAAGCTTAAATACCAAATATTGTTTTCAAGAGACCTTTATTATATATGCAAAATTGCCTTCAATATTTCTCATTAGCATCATGTATTTATTCAGAGTAATATTGCTGCGGTGGTGTTGAGTGTTTAGCAGCCCCTGCGTGACAGACTTTAGTTCAAAATAAAATAAGGTGTCAATTTTTTTTCGCTATTGGAAATTTCCAATATTTTGTAAAATTGAGTAGGATTACTTTAAACTAGGAATATTATTTAATCCTGAGCTATGATTGAGATATTATACAGTTATTACGGGCTGTGTTTTTTAATTGCACAAGGATGTTATACCCTTCACCCATATTTTCAAGGCTAATTCGCTACTAGGGTGTGGGCATCTAATATACATACTAGCTAAGGTACCCGGTTTCGCTTAGGAAATTATTTGAGAGAGTATAATAAGAAACCTACATGGAACGTTAAAAAATTTAAGAAAACTCCGTGAGGTAGGGGCTGCGTAAACTAAGCAGATTTCCTACGTGAAGTATTACAATAGAGAAATCTGCCTACTGGCAACACAACGCCACCGTGATTAAATACAAACGGAAATGAGAAATGTTTCAGTTAATTAGAATAAATTCCCAACTGAAACGGCTTCTTAATTGTAAGAATAATTTATAATTTAATAACTCAAATTTTAGTAGTACAAGAACTAAAGAAGGGGGGGGGGCGGATGAACAGAACGTATTTGCATAAATCTCACAAAGTAACGAAGGTAAGGTTCACAGCCTTCATAAAAATGCAAATATCTCGGTTAATATTCAAGATAGAGAATAAATGTATATAACAATATTTATAGGAAATTTAATTTGCAATAAGATTGGTTATGTACAATCTTTTGATCCGACGCATAATAACGGAGATATTTTGAATTTTCGAAAATCACCCCCTCCCACTGGTCCGATTTCAGCCGTTAACGAACTTGATCTTTCTTTTTACATAAAACGACTAAATATCGAGTTTGGTAACGATTAAACAAAAATTGCGGCCGCTAGAGCGTTAACAGACAATTACATATATATATATATAGATATATATATATATATATATATATATATATATATATATATATATATATATACTAGCTCAGATCCCCGGGTTCGGGAATTCATTTGATGGTGAATGGTGATGGTATATTTTTGGCAAGGCTTTACATTGCACAATATTTGACATTTACAGTTGTTTAGGATTGATACCCGTCGTTGCCGTGGATTTGCTAATAATAGAATATTTGTTCGATAAGACTTCACTGTCTTCGATATTTTTAAATTTTACCGTCTCTTATACATGTAAATAAGGTGAATTTTTATTTCAGGCCTCCCTTATAACCCCCCTCCCGTTCGAACCTAAAAATTTTAATATAACTTATAATCATGGAAGAATTAATGCTAATTGACATACCGAGCTTTGTTAAGTTCGTTAGTGCCCAATAAAATTGTTGGCTCCCGCTAATGTTTTAACGTAAAACTCATTTATACTTAGGTATACGACAAAAGTGTATATAAAAAAGTTTCTCTAAATAACAAAATAAACAACTTTTGTTATGTGCATATTTGCCAAAAATGCAATAGGAAACGAAATATCTCTATTTTTAATTTCAGGCCTCCCTTATACCCACGTCCCAAGAAATGTCAGTATAGCTTATTATAACGAAGGCGTTAGTATTAATTCACATAGCGAGTTTGGTTTAGTTCGGTTGAGTCTTTTGTGCCAAATAAAATTGTGGACTCCCGCTATAGCTTTTAGCGTATAACTCATTTATACTTCCGTATACGGCAAAAGTGCATATAACAAAAGTTACTCTACATTACAAAATAAACAACTTTTGTTATGGGCATATTTGCTGAAAAAGCAATAGGAAACGAAATATCGCTATTTTTAATTTCAGGTCTCCCTTATAACCCCCACTCCTGTTCGTCTTAGAGAATATTAATATAGCCTAAAGTCTAAGTTGGGCTAGTAGTAATATACATTCCAAGTTTCATAAAATTCGGTTCAGCCGTTTTTGCGGGACCAGGTAACAAGCAAACAAACAAACAAACAAACAAACAAACATACACGAAAGAAACAAAATGCAGTTATGGTGTCTATGACATGTGAAACGAAAAGTTATCGTGAAATTTCGCCAAAAAAATCAATGTACAGACAGAGGTAACAATTTTATATATATATATATATATATAAATATATATATATATATATATATATATATATATATATATATATATATATATATATATATATACAGTTTTGAACGGACTTCATTTTCGTCATCTACTAGGTAGGATCGATGGACATTTGAAGAAAAATTTCGAAAATCGCGTTATGAGTACAACCTCAATAGCATATTTCCCTGAAGGGAAATATGCTAAAAGAAAACATTACAACTTCTCAAAAATAAACACACAATATAAAAACTTGTTAAACAACCAATTTCAATTACGATTCGAAATGTGAAAAGCTGAGAAGACAGCGGTTTCCATGAAAATGTTTTCCTCGTCGTTTAATATCGATGTGGATACTAAGCAGATTTCCCACGTGACGTTTTCCAGTAGATAAAACTGCCCAATAACAACTGTAGTAGTAAGAAACCTCTAAACCTATTCAAGAGAGACGAGTAGTTATGGAAACGGCCGCCAGAGCTCTCGGCGGAAATTCCCGAACATAGCCGACTCCTGCCGACGACACACAGAATACAAATGCAAATATCTCGGTTAATATTCAAGATAGAGAATAAATGTATATAACAATATTTATAGTAAATTTAATTTGCAATAAGATTGGTTATATACAATTTTTCGATCCGACGTATTGTAATAGAGGTATTGCGAATTTTTTAAATTTCCCCCTCAAAATCCACTCTCCCACTTGTCCGATTTCAGTCATTAACGAACATGATCATTCTTTCAACATAAAACGATTAAATTCCGAGTTTGGTAACGATCAAACAAAAATTGCGACCGCTAGAGTGTTAACAGATATATATATATATATATATATATATATATATATATATATATATATATAGAGAGAGAGAGAGAGAGAGAGAGAGAGAGAGAGAGAGAGAGACAGTTTTGAACGGACCTCATTTTCGTTCCTGGGTAGGATCGATGGACATTTGAGGAAATTTTTCGAAACCCGCATCATGAGTACTACTTCAATAGCTGATTTCCCTTGAGGCAAATCTGCTAAAATGTATTTTTCTCAGTAAATACCAAAACATTTTATAAATCTTATGTGAGCCCTGAGAAATTTCCGCTTTTGACAAAAAACGTAAAAGAAATGATACGTCTGTTCGGAAGTAACGTACGTTTGCGAAAAATTATTTTCAATCATGAAAACTACACTTTAGCCGAAATTTTTACTTTTTGTAAAATTTTATATTTTTTTTATACTAATTTTTATTATAAATAAAGTGTTGTAAATTATTAACAAGTGTTATTTTACGCGCAGTGTTTTTTTTAAAATGGCCCGTTGTTTAAAATGGTTGCTCACTCGTATCAAAAATTCCAAATATCTCCGTTATTATGAGCCTGAGAGTAAAATGTTATAGAACCAATCTTGTTGAACTATTGATGCTCTACAATTGTTGTTATATGCACTTTTGTCCTAACTAAATATTAACCGAGATATTAAGCATTTTGTTATTCGTAACGCAAACAGTTACAGAGTTATTCCCTTAACGACTCTCCTATGAGAAGCGTTGGTATAAATTGTAGTCCCGAAAGTGGAATCTAGTTGAACTATTGATGCTGGAATTTTTTTTTTTTTTTTTTTAATTTTAGTTTTGTAACTTACTTGTTTATAATCCGAACTCGAGAGAGAGAGAGAGCGGCAGCTTGTTGATTCTCCAGAGAAGATTCTCAGTAAACTCATCACTTTCACCGTCAGCCCCACGATATATAGAGTTAGTCTGGGGTAGGGGGTGGAGCATCTCAGGGGAGGGGTAGCTATAACTTTCGGCTATTAGCATAACAACTGGAAATGCTAAAGCTTCTGCCGTAAGGAAATCTGCTAAAGCTCACTCAAAGGGGTGCGCGAAAGAAAAAAAAATCCCGGCATCAATAGTTCAACTAGATTCCTACTTCCGAACTACAAATTATACCAATGCTTCTCATATGAGAGTCGCTAAGGGAATAACTCTGTAACTGCTTACCGACAAATAACAAAATACTGAATAACTCTGTTGATATTCGAGCTACGACAAAAGTGCATATAACAACAATTGTAGAGCATCAATAGTTCAACAAGATTGGTTCTATAACATTTTACTCTCAGACTCATAATAACGGAGATATTTGGAATTTTTGTTACAAATAGCTAAAATAGATTGGTTACGAGATACTAACCTTGTGCAAGACTTTATTAAAGAAAAACGCTAATATCTCGGTTAATATTTACGATAGAGAAAAAGTGCATATAACAACAATTGTAGAGCATCAATAGTTCAACAAGATTGGTTCTATAACATTTTACTCTCAGGCTCATAATAACGGAGATATTTGGAATTTTCTTGTTATAATAATAACTATAGCAATAACTACTAGAATTACTACTCTTGGACAACTACTAACATTGTGCAACACTTTATTAAAGAAAAACGCTAATATCTCGGTTAATATTTATGATAGAGAAAAAGTGCATATAACAACAATTGTAGAGCATCAATAGTTCAACAAGATTGGTTCTATAACATTTTACTCTCAGACTCATAATAACGGAGATATTTGGAATTTCTCTTACGAATAGCCAAAATAGATTAGATACCCAATATTACTAACATAGCTACTATAACTTTAGTAACATAAGCTACTAAAACATAGTCCTAGCATTGTTATACCTTCTACTAATAACTATTCCAGCAATAACTACTAGAATTACTACTCTTATCCAGAACAACTACTAAACACTGTAGTACTATACAACAATCCTATAGTGTTACCTTGTGCAACACCTTAAACTATTTTATTAAAGAAAAACGCTAATATCTCGGTTAATATTCACGATAGAGTAAAAGTGCATATAACAACAATTGTAGAGCATCAATAGTTCAACAAGATTGGTTCTATAACATTTTACTCTCAGACTCATAATAACGGAGATATTTGGAATTTCTCTTACGAATAGCCAAAATAGATAGATACCCAATATTACTAACATAGCTACTTTAACTTTAGTAACATAGGCTACTAAAATATAGTCCTAACATTGTTATACCATCTACTAATGACTATTCCATCAACAACTACTAGAATTACTACTCTTAGTCAGAACAACTACTAAACACTGTAGTACTATACAACAATCCTATAGTGTTACCTTGTGCAACACCTTAAACTATTTTATTAAAGAAAAACGCTGATATCTCGGTTAATATTCACGATAGAGAAAAGGTGCATATAACAACAATTGTAGAGCATCAATAGTTCAACAAGATTGGTTCTATAACATTTTACTCTCAGACTCATAATAACGGAGATATTTGACATTTTTGTAATATCATGTTGGAAATCTGCTTTGTTGGCGCAGCCCCTGCGTGACGGACTTTTTTATTTATCTTGTATGTATAATAATTAATGTGGTATTATTCTAAAACCAATTCCAACGGAAATATTATAATAAATATGTCGTGTTTAATACAAATAAAATCAACGTTTCGCCATAAAATCCAATTCCAAATATCTCCGTTATTATGAGCCTGAGAGTAAAATGTTATAGAACCAATCTTGTTGAACTATTGATGCTCTACAATTGTTGTTATATGTACTTTTTCTCTAACTCAAACATTAACCGAGATATTTTGCGATTTTGTTTATATTGTTAGTAAATCATTACCGAGTTATTCCCTTAACGACTCGCATATGAGAATTGTTGGTATATTTTGTTAAATTCCAAATATCTCCGTTATTATGAGCCTGAGGGTAAAATGTTATAGAACCAATCTTGTTGAACTATTGATGCTCTACAATTGTTGTTATATGCACTTTTGTCCTAACTCAAACATTAAACGAGTTATTGGTATTTTGTTATTTGTTAGTAAATAATTACCGAGTTATTCCCTTAACGACTCGCATATGAGAATTGTTGGTATATTTTGTTAAATTCCAAATATCTCCGTTATTATGAGCCTGAGAGTAAAATGTTATAGAACCAATCTTGTTGAACTATTGGATGGCTCAACCAATAGGTTGTTATATGCACTTTTCTCTAGGGGGGGTGGGGGCAATTGGTTGTGGAAGGTAGGGTGGCACTTTTTCTCTAGGTCATGGAATATCAGACGCGAGAATTATTAGCGATTTTTCTTTAATAAAATAGTTTAAGTGTGTGCACAAGGTAACACTATAGGATTGTTGTATAGTACTACAAGTGTTTTAGTAGTTGTTTCTGACTAAGAGAGTAATTCCTAGTAGTTGTTGATGGACTGGTACTTAGAACAGAAGGTATGAACAAGGGCTAGGACTGATATTTAGTAGCCTATGTTTACGTAAGAGTTTGTAGTACAGCAAAGTTAGTTTTAATGGATAGGGTGTGATCTAATGCTAGTTTTGTGTTAGCTATTGCGTGACAAAAAATGGGGTCGCAATGATCTCTCCGTTATATGAGCCTGAGGTGATAGGGGCCTGGGGTAGTGAGTAAAATGTTTATAGGAACCAATCTTGTGGGTTGAACTATGTGATGCTCTACAAATGGTGTTGTTATATGCAACTTTTTTACATCTCTACCGCAAATTAGTGATACCGAGATATTAGCGATTTTCCTTTAATAAAATAGTTTAAGGTGTTGTCGACAAGGTAACACATAGGATTGTTGGTATAGTACTACAGTGTTTAGTAGTTAATCTGACTATGAGTAGTAATTCTAGTAGTTGTTGATGAAATGTTAATAGTAGAAGGTATATAAATGCTAGGACTATAGTTAGTAGCCTAGGTGGGGGGGGGGGGGTGGGGGGGTATTACTAAAGTGTTTTAGTACTTGGTATAGTAATATATAGTGTATCTAATCTATTTTAGCTATTCGTAACTTGTAATTCCTAATATCTCCGTTTATTATGAGCCTGAGATTAAAAATGTTATAGAAAATAACCAATCTTGTTGAAACTATTTGATGCTCTACAATTGTTGGTATATGCACATTTGACTCTACGCAAATAGTAACCGAGATATTAGCGATTTTTCCTTTAATAAAATAGTTGTAGAGGTGTTGCACACACACACACAGGTAACCCTATAGGATTGTTTGTTATTAGTACTACAGTGTTTTTAGTAGTTGGTTCTGACTAAGAGTAGTAATTCCTAGTAGTTGGTTGATGGAATGGTACTTAGAACAGAAAGGTAAATAACAATGCTATGGAACTAAAAATTAGTGAGCCTATGTTACTAAAGTTTTTAGTAGCTAAAGTTAGTAATATAGTGTATCCTAAATCTATTTTAGCTATTCGTAACAAAAATTCTTCCTGAATATCTCATCTCCGTTTATTATGAGCCTGAGAGTAAAATGTTATAGAACCAATCTTGTTGAACTATTGATGCTCTACAATTGTTGTTATATGCACTTTTTCTCTACCGCAAATAGTAACCGAGGTATTAGCATTTTTCTTTAATAAAATAGTTTAAGGTGTTGCACAAGGTAACACTATAGGATTGTTGTATAGTACTACATTGTTTAGTAGTTATTCTGGATAAGAGTAGTAATTCTAGTGGTTGTTGATGGAATGGTAATTAGTAGAAGGTATATAAATGCTAGGACTATAGTTTAGTAGCCTATGTTACTAAAGTTTTAGTAGCTATGTTAGTAATATATGGTATCTCTAATCTATTTTAGCTATTCGCAACAAAAACTCCAAATATCTCCGTTATTATGAGCCTGAGAGTAAAATGTTATAGAACCAATCTTGTTGAACTATTGATGGTCTACAATTGTTGTTATATGCACTTTTTCTCTAAAATAAATATTAACCGAGATATTGATAGTTCAGAAAACTTTGTCAATTTTCCCATGGTTATACACCGTGTGTGTGTGTGTGTGTGTGTTAGGTTTAATCAAGGCGTTATCTAATATACCTTTTGCTAATT
>JADPXZ010000007.1:887500-907500 GCA_019009955.1 Riptortus pedestris
TAACAAAATAAACAACTTTAATTCTTAAAATCATTTGTTGAATAATATACTCAATCGCAAAAAAAACCGGACGCTTCATTTTTGTCGTATTAAAAGCTAATTTTCATCAATTTTCTTTATGTGGCTATTCTAGTTATTACAGAGAATTTAGAGTCTAAGTCCATCGAACTAATCCCTTCAGGATTAGTAAACAATTAGATAAAACTCAGATTAGATTTATTTGTCGTCAAGTTGATCTATTCTAAACTGTAAGTAGTTTTTCGCACATTTAAACATCTTTTAATTATTAACCAAGCATTTTCTTAATTAATGTTTTATTTTTATTTCGGTCCAGAATAATGGGTCTTTCAAACTTAGATGGAAGGCCGCAGCTTACGTTACATTGCCGAAACGCTTCGGCTAGCCAAGTCTACCATTCACTGTAATAAAAATGAAGAATAATTTATTTTTTTTATAAATGTGTTAATTTATCTTTTTTTTATTTTGTATTTTTGTGTAAATAATCAATAAAAATTATTCACTTTTGGCAGATTTTGTTTAAATAACCTATAGATTAACCAATTATTTTAATTAAAAAGATTAATATACATATATATTAAGTATTTAACAAAATTATAAGACTAAATCTAAGTTTCCGGTTTTTCTTGCGGTTGAGTGTATGTTCCGATTGAAATTCTTGTTATTAATATTCTACGGATATTTTCCGTTAACTCGGTTAACTTATCGTTTTAAGCATTAACTCCAAATATCGTATTCAAATTCCGAAAGAAAGCGATAAGGTTTAGGCAGAACATAAAGTCTAGAACTTGTTTTAACCCTCCCAGTACCATGGGGTCCTCCGAGGACCCCAGCTCTCCAAATTTTTACGAAAACTATGAAAAACTTGACCAATCGAATTCTTACTTTGTGACTTCCGGTTTTGTATCAGATGGTATTAACAGTTTATATAGATTCTACTAGATAAACCATTAATAATTTATTTATTTCTAAAAAGACTTTGATTGGGGTCCTTGCGAGACCACATGGTACTACACACATAACTTTTTTAATACATTATTATTATTTATTAACGTCCACTTTTTGCAACTTACGCTAATCGGGACGGGTTATCTACAGGTTACCAGCCTTTTCTAGTGGCGGCTGGGATTTTAGGACGTTATTGTATGAATTTCGTCACTAAATAATTTCCTTTGCCCAGGCAAGAATCGAACTCGCCACTCTAGGTTTACCATGTGAGATAAAGGTCAACGCTTTAACTCACATCGCTAACCTCAGCCCCGATCAATATCAACATACCTATATCAATTTTATTCATTGTATGAAACTTATTTATTAAAAGAATTTATTGATTGTAAAAAAAATATTGATTTTACAGTTTTTACATTTAATTATGTTGCGATCTGGCTGTGGTGATAAGCAGTGGAAGCTGAAATATATAAAAAATCCCACAACCAAACCACTAACAAGAATTTAGGAAGGGCCACCAACAATCGACTCAAGTCCAAATTCAAATATATAAGTTTATAATAAAAATATTCTCCAATTATAAATATTAATGATTAAAATGAAAAGGCACCTTTATAAATATAATGGGGGACACTTAATAATACTTAGTCTATATTACAATAAAAAGACTTAGCTGTTTAATAGAAGTGCTGACTTAGCCGTGAGAGATAGAGTAGGAGAGGCAGGCAGGAACAAGCTGAAGGATTAACTCTCAGACGAGAAGCAAGGTCTCCCCTCCAGAGGATGCCGAATATGACTGACTTTAATCCTCCGTATCGGGGTCCTTTTATAGGGCTAATCTGGGAGTGAACTTTGAACTGCCGATCGAAATACGCTCAAAAAGTGCATTTAACGTGAATTAATTATCGAAATTCATCCGTATTATTACTTAGTGTACCGACGTTAAGAGCTGTGAATGTTATTATCAAAATCCATCGGCGTTATCTATGAAAATGCTAGAGCACATGGTGACTTCGCTCCAAATCGGATATAATTCTTATTTAAAGGTAAAAACAATACATTTAAGCATTCATACATAATAATCTTAATGTGCTCAGTGCTGGGAATACTCAGAATATAAAATATATGGCCATTTATAATGGGCTTATGTAATGCAATGTCAATTTCATTACAATTACTATTACTATTTATTTTTACTCTCTCTTCTCGTATTTTGGTGAAAAACGGGTTCTAATTAGTTCTACGGTAACTGTGCTTACAAGATATGTAAAATGATGACTCCAATGAGTCAAATCAGTGAACCAAGACAATAAACGAAGGATTTTGTTTCTTAATCAATACATTTTATACAATCAATAAATTCTTTTAATAAATAAATTTCGTACAATCAATAAAATAGTAATAGGCATGTATTAATTGTAGTCAGTTTTCATATTCCTGACTAATAAATCCAAATAAAGTATGTTTTTTTATATGAAAAACGTCGTAAAAAAGAGTGGGGTCACGCAAGGACACCCGTCGTAGTCTGTGATTGTCTGGACCCGTCGCATTGGGAGGGTTAAGAAAAAACATAACACACACAATCGTATAACAAAATACAAGAATATGTTTATATAGTGAAGTTAAATATTGGCGTAAACTAAGATTTTTTAACCAATATTAACCAAAACTCCTAAAAACAATAACAATACCATATATACATTTGAATATCTCCGTTATTATGCGTTGAATCGAAAAATCGTTCATAACCAATCTTATTGCAAATTAAATTTCCTATAAATATTGTTATATACATTTATTCTCTATCTTGAATATTAGCCGAGATATTTGCATTTTTCAGTTTTCATCCTCGAGCAAAGCCCCACTCCTGCTCGTGTCGCATAAACAATACTCTGTTATATAATAAACCGCATTATTCCAAGCTTAAATACCGAATATTGTTTTCGAGAGACTTAAAATTTGATTGATATCATAATATAAATCATATAATAAATATATAATAGTTATTTATTATCCAAGTGACGAAAGTAGATCATTTTACAACTCGAGTGAAACATTTAGCCACACGAAAAATTTAATATTACACTCGTGAGGAAAGTAGAATTTACAACTCCCGTGAAATTATCATACTTGCTTCGCTCGTGTGGGTAAACGTTTCACTCGAGTTGTAAAATGATCTACTTTCGTCACTTGGATAATAAATAACTATTATTATTTATTTATTTAACATACAATGCACTTTATTAGCGTATAATGCACCTTATTGAAAATTATTTTAGAGTGATATTATGACAAATATTTAGTTAATGGTCTTGAGCAAAGCCCCACTCCTGCTCGTGTCGCATAAACAATACTCTGTTATATAATAAACCGCATTATTCCAAGCTTAAATACCAAATATTGTTTTCGAGAGACCTTTACATGCAAATACGTTCAGTTGATTCCTCCTCCCATCTGTCTAAAATTTGAGCGATTGAGATAAAAATTATTCTGACTCATTACAAATTACAGCACTAGATATAGTAAATAGTTTGCAATAAAATTAATACGTTATATTCTGATATATTTTGGTAATTGTTTCCTTTCAAGCAATGAATATTTCTATCTATTTATTCAGCTCTGAAAGGTTGACTGAACTGTTAGTTTCCAATTCAGCCGCTTCCCGTCGGGAGCTTATTAAAATTGCCTTCAATATTTCTCATTAGCATCATGTATTTATTGGCTGTAATATTGCTGCGGTGGTGTTGAGTGTTTAGCAGGATGCAGATTTATCTATTGTTCAAACTTTACGCTGCGAAATATGCTTAGTTTACGCAACTGTTGTGTTCTTTTGCAATTATAGCTATATCATTGGCAAATCCGTTAGATAAATTAGGCAAATTATTCACATTATTCAGTTGCTATTTCATTTTCAACCAACTCTTGTAAAACAAAATCTATTCCTAGATCGAATAGCAGAGGCTATAATGGAATTTGTTACTTGAATTAAATCACTCTTGTGTCCTTTTGGCCCTGATATATAGATTTTGATTTCCCGTAAGCAGAGTGTCGATCAAGTTCTTAAAGTTCATTTTCCTATCAAAAGCTTTTGTAACATCTAGATAAACAATGCAGCAGGATATTAAATTTAATAATATTATGTTTAAAACAAAAGCTACTTTTAATAACACAAAAAACAACTTTTGTTACGGTGCACGTTTGCCTAAAAACAAATAGAAAATGAAATATCGCCAATTTTGTTTTCAGGCCTCCGTTATAACCGCCACTCCCGTTCAAACCTAAAAAATTTAATACAGCTTATAATCGTGGAAGAATTAAAGCTAATTCACACATAGAGTTTTGTTAAGTTTGGTTCAATCGTTAGTGCCCGATAAAATTGTCGGCTCCCGCTTTATTTTTCCAGAGTATATCTCGTTTATACTTTGTTATACGACAAAAATGAATATAACAAAAGTTACTCTAAACAACAAAATAAACAACTTTAGTCATGTGCATATTTGCCGATAAACCGCTAGGAAACGAAATATCGCTATTTTTAATTTGAGTCGTCCGTTGGTAGCGCCACTCCTACCTCCATCTGCCTTGGGCTGATTTGTGAATCTAAACCATCCACGGCGTCACCCAAACGCATACAATTCATTCAAATCGCTCCAGCCGTTTAGGAACAGCTCACTCATATACACGTCTACACTAGAATTATATATATTGTCTATATATATATATATATATATATATATATATATATATATATAAATTTATATTTATTATTGCAGGTTAAATACATACTGAGAATCTAAGATGACTACCTATTTCTCATACCCTCCCGAGCCTTTGCAAGAAGAGCTGAAGAGCATTGCTTCGGCTATTGTAGCTCCCGGAAAAGGAATTTTGGCTGCTGACGAGTCGGTATCGACTTGCGGAAAACGATTCAAGGTCCGCTATATATATGTATATATATATATATATATATATATATATATATATATATATATATATAGATACATATATATTACATATTTCCCAATTACCAGAATGTTACAATAAAAACTCCAAAGTCCATGCAAAATATATGTTATAAACTCGCCTAACTGAAAAGTGGCGACAACGACGGACTGTAACTAATAAAGGACGACATTTAAAACTTTTCATTCCGAACATTAACACATATTTCAACAGCGAATACATACAGACAGACTTTTACATTGCACAATTAGTAACGGGACACGGCTCGGCTAAATTCTTACTACCGACGATTCAACATAAAAGACAACAATACTTGCCGCTGTGATTACTCGACTCGACAAACAGCTAAACACTTAATATACGATCGCAGACTACTGACTAACCAACGACAAAAACTAAAACGAGACATTGGACAAAAAAAAGGCAAATTTCCAATAGAAGAAGACGAGTTATTTTTAAAATATAATAACGCTTTTAAAATATTCGCAGAACATGCTTTCGATACAATTAATCGGTCGAATACTTATTACAACTGATACAACTACTATACTTAAGATATTTATGGATATTCATTATTTCTTTTCTCTTTTGTTTTTTTTTTAAGACTAATAATCTTTTTATGTTTTTAATTTATTTAACGTTGTTATTGTTAATTGTTTATATATATCATTGATTTGAAATAATTTCTGTATAAATTAATTGTAGTCCACTCCAAATGCATGTGATATGCTAACTTGCATCGGACATGCAGAAACAAATAAACAGCCTTCTTATAGCCCGCACTATAGGAAGAAAACAAATAACTCTCTCTCTCTCTCTCTCTCTCTCTCTCTCTCTCTCTCTCTCTCTCTCTCTCTCTCTCTCTCTCTCTCTCTCTCTCTCTCTCTCTCTCTCTCTCTCTACTCTCTCTCTCTCTCTCTCCTCTCTCTCTCTCTCACACTCTCTCTCTCCCTCTCTTTCTCTCACTTCCTCCGTCTATAATAATGGTTTCCCGCCAAAAATAATGTTTTGCCGATAATAAAAATGTTTTCCCGCAAATAAAAAGGTTTTCCCTCCAAAAAAAAATATTTTCCCGCCTAAATATAAGAATTTCAAGAGCTAAATAATGCAAAACTAACCACTCTCTCTCTCTCTCTCTCCCTCCTTCCCCCCCCCCCCGAAGTCCCATCCTCCCCTCCTTTTTGATTGTACCTGTATGTTCATCCTAATCTGCCAGTTTCTTGGTAATATTTTTATTTTGTTTATATTTCACCCCTTCCCCGGAAAAATTCTATATCACTCATATACATTTTACATTTTCGTGCTTTTGCTTCAAGGAGTATCGGCGCCCTGTCGAGGAGGAACACGGAGGATAACCGCAGGAAATACCGCCAGCTCCTGTTCACAGCCGATGATGCTCTAGCCGAGAATATCTCTGGAGTTATCCTATTTCATGAGACGGTCTATCAGAAGACTGATGATGGAGTCCCGTTCCCCGAAGTGCTCAAGAGGAAGGGCATCATACCCGGCATCAAGGTCGATAAGGGAGTCGGTTAGCCTCTGTTCGTGGTAATGGTGTATAGATAGTACTGTCAATCGCGGTTTAGGATAGGTATATTAGATAGATATAGGTATAGAGAGGGGTCGGTGCGGAGCGAGAGAGACGAGAAGATGATGGATTCGAGCAGAGTGAGTCGATATAGGTATGTGGGGACGGCTAGTGAAAAAGAGGTGGGGGTGGGGGCGAGAGGGGAGGGGAAATTGACGTGATGCGAGGGAGAGGATAAGGGATGGCTGCAGGCCGAGAGATGAGGAGTCAGAGAGAGAGATGAGAGAAAGGAGTGAGTGAGAAGAGGGAGGGGAAGAAATTGAGAGATGGAGGGAGAGATAAGGGATGGGTCGTGTATGAGAGAGAGGAGAGACGAAACTCGATGCGTGATAGGTAGAGAAGGGGGGTGGTAGAGAGGGAGGATGGAGTAACAATGAGAGATGGAGGGATTCTATGCGACGGAGCGTCCAGCCCCCCTGTGAGAGAGACGTCGAGAGAGAAAGAGGCAAAGAGAGTAGAGAGATGAGTAGCGAGGGAGGAAGATAGGAGGGGGGGTTGAGAAGAGGGAGGGGAAATGGAGAGCATGGTAGGCTCGACGAGATAAAGGATGGGGCAGACAGCGTAGACGGAGAGTGTCGAGAGTGCAGAGGTCGAGAGCAAAAGAGGCCGGGCGGGGCGACATGGGCCCCCCCACGTGAGAGACGAGAGGGCTCAGTGAGAGAGAGAGAGGAGGAGGGGAGGAATTGAGCAGATGGAGGGACCGAGTATAATGGGATGGGGCGCTGTGAGAGCTAGCTAGAGAGACGGAGCGCAGAGACACGACGACGGACCCGAGTGAGAGAGAGAGATGAGAGACCGGCCGAGCAGGAAGAGCACCGAACTGAGTGACCGAGAACCTGAGAGAGAGAGACGAGAGAGAGATCTTAAAAAAGATACCATACACTCTCCATACATACAACTACTATAGCTACTATATATATATGTTATATATACTATATATAGTCATATACTATATATATATATATATATATATATATATATTATAAAGAATTAACAATAACGTTAAATTAAAATAGAAACATATAAAGAGAAGATTATTAAGTCTTAAAAAAAAAATGAGAAAAGAATTATTGAATATCCATAAATATTTTAAGTATTGTAGTTGTCTCGGCTTCAAGAAGTATTCAACCGATTAATTGTATCAAAAGCTATGATTGCGATTGGAAATATTGCCTTTTTTTTGTTCTATGTCTTGTTTTTTAGTTTTTTTCGTTGGTCGTAGTCAGTTTAGTCTGCGATCGTATATTAAGGTGTTCTAGCTGTTTGTCGAGTCGAGTAAGTTAATCCACAGCGGGCAAGTTATTGTTGTCTTTTGTCATGTTGAATCATTGGAAGTCAAGGAATTTAGCCGAGCCGTGTCCTGATTGTGCACACTGGTAAAAGTCTGTCTGTATGTATTTTGCCGTTGAAATATTGTTGTTAATGGTCGGAATGTTAATGCTTGGAACTTAATATGTTTATATGCATATATATTTATATATATATATATATATATATATATATATATATATATATATATTTTACAATATGTATTTGTTTTCAGGTCTGAAGACGAATCTACAACCCAAGGGCTTGACGATCTAGGCGCCCGTTGTGCCCAGTACAAGAAAGATGGCTGCCAATTCGCCAAGTGGAGATGCGTCCTCAAAAT
Source organism: Riptortus pedestris (assembly GCA_019009955.1). Lineage (NCBI taxonomy): Eukaryota > Metazoa > Arthropoda > Insecta > Hemiptera > Alydidae > Riptortus > Riptortus pedestris. The sequence continues at coordinate 895,669 of JADPXZ010000007.1, forward strand.
CGGGACCAACACTCCTTCGTATCAGGCGATACTTGAAAATGCTAATGTACTAGCTCGCTATGCATCTATATGCCAGGCTAATGGGTATGTAATATATATATATAGCTAGAATAATAATATATGCTCCACTGATGTTCACAATAAACGCTGCACTGCACTGGTCTGCACTAGAACCAGGTGTTCAAGATAGAGACCAACACTGAAGAGGAAGAAAGCATTATTATTGGCGGTAAAACATTACAATTGGCGGGAGAATATTATTATTTTTGGTGGGAAAAAATTATTATTAGCGGGAAAGCATTATAATTGCCGGGATAATATTATTTTTGGTGGGAGAATATTATCATTTTTGGTGGGAAAAAATTATTATTAGCGTGAAAGCATTATTATTGGCGGGAAAACATTATAATTAGCAGGAGAATATTATTATTTTTGGAGGAAAAAAATTATTATTAGCGGGAAAGCATTATTATTGGTGGGAAAACATTATAATTAGCAGGAGAATATTATTATTTTTGCGGGAAAAATTATTATTAGCGTTATATCATTATTATTGGCGGGATAATATTATTTTTGGGGGGAGAATATTATTATTTTTGCGGGAAAAATTATTATTAGCGTTAAAGCATTATTATTGGTGGGAAAACATTATAATTAGCAGGAGAATATTATTATTTTTGGAGGAAAAAAATTATTATTAGCGTTAAAGCATTATTATTGGTGGGAAAACATTATAATTAGCAGGAGAATATTATTATTTTTGGAGGAAAAAAATTATTATTAGCGGGAAAGCATTATTATTGGTGGGAAAACATTATAATTAGCAGGAGAATATTATTATTTTTGGAGGAAAAAAATTATTATTAGCGGGAAAGCATTATTATTGGTGGGAAAACATTATAATTAGCAGGAGAATATTATTATTTTTGGAGGAAAAAAATTATTATTAGCGTGAAAGCATTATTATTGGCGGGAAAACATTATAATTAGCAGGAGAATATTATTATTTTTGGAGGAAAAAAATTATTATTAGCGGGAAAGCATTATAATTGCCGGGATAATATTATTTTTGGTGGGAGAATATTATCATTTTTGGTGGGAAAAAATTATTATTAGCGGGAAAGCATTATTATTGGTGGGAAAACATTATAATTAGCAGGAGAATATTATTATTTTTGGAGGAAAAAAATTATTATTAGCGGGAAAACATTATTTTTGGCGGGATAATATTATTTTTGGGGGGAGAATATTACTATTTTTGGTGGGGAAAAATTATTATTAGCGGGAAAGCATTATAATTGGCGGGAAAATATTATTATTTTTGGAGGAAAAAAATTATTATTAGCGGGAAAGCATTATAATTGCCGGGATAATATTATTTTTGGTGGGAGAATATTATCATTTTTGGCGGGTAAAAATTATTATTAGCGTGAAAGCATTATTATTGGCGGGAAAACATTATAATTAGCAGGAGAGTATTATTATTTTTGGAGGAAAAAAATTATTATTAGCGGGAAAGCATTATAATTGCCGGGATAATATTATTATTGGTGGGAGAATATTATCATTTTTGGCGGGTAAAAATTATTATTAGCGGGGAAAGCATTATTATTGGCGTGAAAACATAATAATTAGCCGTAAATATTATTATTTTTGGGAAGGAAAAAATTATTATTAGCGGAAAACATTATTTATTGGATAATATTATTTTTGTGGGAGAAATATTATCATTTTTGGCGGGGAAAAAAATTATTATTAGCGTGAAAGCATTATTATTGGCGGGAAAACATTTATAATAGCAGAGAGTATTATTATTTTTGGAGGAAAAAAATTATTATTAGCGGGGAAATCATTATTTTTGGTGGGAAAACATTATTATTAGCAGGAGATATTATTATTTTTGGAGGAGAATATTATTATTTTTGGAGGAAAAAAATTATTATTAGTGGGAAAGCATTATTATTGGCGAGAGAATATTACCAGAAATGGTTAATTAGAGAGTTATTTAATGAAATAAAATTATAAAAATAGTTATTTATTATACAAGTGACGAAAGTAGATCATTTTCCAACTCGAGCGAAACGAGTCTGATAATTTGACGGTCCTTTTAAAAAGGTCCAAGGTGTCATAAAGTGAGCTGAGATATTTGTGGATTTGTATGGAATGGTATTAGATGCCAGTAACAGTTCACAAACTGTTAATACATGGCCGGGAAATAGTCAAACGCGCTATTGTACCAATTGGTACGCTGTCAGAAGATGCTCAGGAGGCTAACCATAAATACTTCCGAGCATACAGAGGATCTTTTTCAAGAAAATTTTCAAGGACGGCTACCAACAGAGATATCCTGAATAATTTGTTAATTAATTCAGACCCTTTAATATCACATTTAAGGCCAACACTTAACAACGATGGCGATCGCTTAGTAACGATATCTTCGGAAGTAAAAGAACTTCAAAACATTTGAAATTTTAGAAATGTTAGATATTCTTCCAGCTTACAAATTCTCATTATTAAATTAAATACATAGATTAATTTTTTTTTTAAATTTTTATTCTAGATATATTTTTGTTTACAATTTTAGTATTGCGTTTGTGAACTTCAATTTATTAAAAAAAATAAAAATTTATAAAACATATGTTGATATGTGTCTACAAATCACAATTCTCTACTTAGTAAGCGATACATAATCTGTATGTACACATTTAAAATTCATCCTACCGTTATATCGCATCTGGCAAAATTGCTGATGAGGTAGTTCAATAGAGTATTCGATGTGCTTTAAAATGACACCAGAATATCAATGTTCTTGGACCAGTAGAAACGGAGATATTAAGGAATGTTTGGCTTAGCCTATCACTCGCTCCAGTGTGCGACGTTTTGGACGCCAAGCTTTTTGAAATGCCGGCTACTACACCGTACGTAGTTGGGAAAGGTCGACGGGAGGTATAATACGTCTTCCGCACCGAAAGTGTTAACACTAAAAGTAAAATATTTAATGAATAGGCAAGTTTAGACAAGATCTGACGACGTTGTAAATAAGACGATATACTCCTAAAAGCATGCCAAGTGGTATTTTTTCAAGCAAATACAAGCGATTTGCGAATTCAATTAAATAAAATTATTTTCAGCTTGAGGTAAAAAAAAAATTAGTGGAATTTTAAAAACCTTTTGTGCCAGTTTCTGATTTGTTATAACACCCTTAAAGTGTACTGGAAGCAACAATCTATGTATATATATAAAATTGTAACCTCTGTCTGTACATTGATTTTTTTCGCGAAATTTCACGATAACTTTTCGTTTCACATGTCATAGACACCATATCTGCATTTTGTTTCTTTCGTGTATGTTTGTTTGTTTGTTTGTTACCTTTTCACGCATGAACGGCTGAACCGAATTTTATGAAACTTGGTATGTATATTACTACTAACCCAACTTAGACTTTAGGCTATATTAATTTTCTCTGAGACGAACAGGAGTGGGGGTTATAAGGAAAGCCTGAAATTAAAAATAGCGATATTCCGTTTTCTATTGGTTTTTCGGCAAATATGCACATAACAAAAGTTGTTTATTTTGTTATTTAGAGTAACTTTTGTTATATACACTTTTGTCGTATACCGAAGTTTAAATGCGTCATACGCTAAAAATTATAGCGGGAGTCAACAATATTATTTGCCAAAAAAGACTCAACCGAACTAAATAAAACTCGGTATGTGTATTAGCAGTGAGGCCTTCATTATAATAAGCCATACCAACATTTCTATGGACGGGCAGGAGTGGGGGTTATAAGGGAAGCCTGAAATTAAAAATAGCGATATTTCGTTTCCTATTGGTTTTTCCGCAAATATAAACATAACAAAAGTTGTTTATTTTGTTATTTGGAGTAACTTTTGTTATATACACTTTTGTCGTATACCTATGTATAAATGAGTTATACGTTAAAACTTTAGCAGGCACTAACGGCTGTACCGAACTAAACAAAACTCGGTATGTCAATTAGCATTAATTCTTCCCTGATTATAAGTTATATTAAAATTTTTAGGTTCGAACGGGAGGGGGGTTAAAAGGGAGGCCTGAAATAAAAATTCACCATATTTACATGTATAAGAGATGGGAAATATAAAAATATCGAAGACTGTGAAGCCTTATCGAACAAATAATTCTATTATTAGCAAATCCACGGCAACGACGGGTATCAATCCTAAACACTGGGACGGGTAAATGCCAAAATATTGTGCAATGTAAAGCCTGCTTAAGAAAACCATCACCATTCAGCCTCAAATGAATTCCCGGGCGAAGCCGGCTATCTCAGCTAGTAATTTATAAAATGAAATAAAAGTTCACGACGAATTAAATAAACCAAGGCTTTTTTTAACATAGCAATTATAAGCAGGCATTATGTAAAAACCATTGTCATAATATGGCTAAAAATCAATCTGCTAAATTGAAAAGTGTTTATGTGCTACTAACAATACAATCGAAATCCCAAATTAGAACTTTTATTTTTTCCCCCAATGTCCAACATTACTGAAGGATCGCTCCAGTGTGCGTCGGCTCAAGGAACGGGATTAGCGTCTTGCCCCACCCTCCTTACAGCCCCGACGTCAGTGGCGCATTTTTTGGAAGGTCAGCGCTTCGAAAACTTCTGGATGCGATGAGTTCTTTGCCTCGAAAACTGCAGAGTGGTATCAACATAAATACAACTTTTGGCTGAAAGACGGGTTAAAGTAGTTGAAAATGATGGCCTGCATTTTGAAGAATAAATTTGATTTGTAAATTTTGTACTCACATTTGAATAATTGATGTTTTCCCACAATAATATTGAATTCCCGCCAAAAATAATGCTTTGACGCTAATAATTGTTCTCCCGCCAATATTAATGTTTTCCCTCAAAAATAATTATTTCTCGCAAATAATGATTTCCCGCCAATAATAATGTTTTCCCGCCAAAAATAAATATTTTCCGCCAAAATATAAAGAATTGCAAGAGCTAAATAATGCGAAAGTAAACACTCTATGTCTATAATAATATTCCTCTCCCCTCCCTTTTCCTCACCCACCTCTTTCTCTTTCGCTCTCTCTCTCTCTCTGCCTCTCTCTCTCTCTCTCTCTCTCTCTCTCTCTCTCTCTCTCTCTCTCTCTCTCTCTCTCTCTCTCTCTCTCTCTCTCTCTCTCTCTCTCTCTCTCTCTCTCTCTCTCTCTCTCTCTCTCTCTCTCTCTCTCTCTCTCTCTCTCTCTCTCTCTCTCTCTCTCTCTCTCTCTCACGCACACGCATACACACACACACACACCTCTCTCTCTAATAATGTTTTCCTTCAATTATTAATGATTTCGCGCAAATAACAATTTTTTTCCGCCAATAATAATGTTTTGGCGCTAATAATAATATTTTCCCGCCAAAAATAATGTTTTGATGCTAATAATATTTTCCCGCCAAAAATAATGGTTTGGCGCTAATAATTATGTACTCCCGCTAATATTGATGTTTTCCCACAATAATATTGAATTCCCGCCAATAATAATGTTTTGACGCTAATAATAATATTTTCCCGCTAATAATAATTATTCCCCCGCAATAAATATGCTTTCCCGGTAATAATATTTTCGCGCCAAAAATAATGTTTTCCCGCCAAAAATAATGCTTTGACGCTAATAATTGTTCTCCCGCCAATATTAATGTTTTCCCTCAAAAATAATTATTTCTCGCAAATAATAATGATTTCCCGCCAATAATAATGTTTTCCCGCCAAAATATAAAGAATTGCAAGAGCTAAATAATGCGAAAGTAAACTGCAGAGTGGTATCAACATCAAATACAACTTTTGGCTGAAAGACGGGTTAAAGTAGTTGAAAATGATGGCCTGCATTTTGAAGAATAAATTTGATTTGTAAATTTTGTACTCGCAGTTGAATAAAATTAATTTTGTGAACAAGGACTTTTGTAACAACCTAGTATATAATATGTTTTATTTCTTTTTTTTTTCAGGTTGGTACCAATTGTTGAACCAGAAGTTCTCGTTGATGGAACTCACGATTTAGACCGAGCCCAGAAGGTAACGGAGACCGTTCTAGCTGCTACCTACAAAGCACTTAATGACCACCACGTCTATCTGGAAGGGACTTTGCTGAAACCCAACATGGTGACTCCAGGAATGCAGTGCTCAAAGAAGGCCAGCCCTCAGGAGATCGCTAAAGCTACTGTCACAGCATTCCAAAGAACGGTAATATATGAATTTATCTAGTGAGCGACTCGCTGCATAAAATCCTTAGTCCCAGCCGAAAGGGTGGCCAGCTGTAGATAAGCCCTCCCTATTAGCCGTACAGTCGGTAGAGCTAGAGTCGTGGCTTCCATTTATCTAGTGAGCTAGAGCTAGAGTCGTGTCTTCCATTTATCTAGTGAGCGACTCGCTGCATAAAATCCTTAGTCCCAGCCGAAAGGGTGCCCAGCTGTAGATAAGCCCTCCCTATTAGCCGTACAGTCGGTAGAGCTAGAGTCGTGGCTTCCATTTATCTAGTGAGCGACACGCTGCATAAAATCCTCAGCCGAAAGGGTGGCCAGCTGTAGATAAGCCCTCCCTATTAGCCGTACAGTCGGTAGAGCTAGAGTCGTGGCTTCCATTTATCTAGTGAGCGACTCGCTGCATAAAATCCTTAGTCCCAGCCGAAAGGGTGCCCAGCTGTAGATAAGCCCTCCCTATTAGCCGTACCGTCGGTAGAGCTAGAGTCGTGGCTTCCATTTATCTAGTGAGCGACTCGCTGCATAAAATCCTTAGTCCCAGCCGAAAGGGTGGCCAGCTGTAGATAAGCCCTCCCTATTAGCCGTACAGTCGGTAGAGCTAGAGTCGTGGCTTCCATTTATCTAGTGAGCGACTCGCTGCATAAAATCCTTAGTCCCAGCCGAAAGGGTGGCCAGCTGTAGATAAGCCCTCCCTATTAGCCGTACAGTCGGTAGAGCTAGAGTCGTGGCTTCCATTTTAGCTAGTAAGGGACTCGCTGCATAAAATCCTTAGTCCCAGCCGAAAGGGTGGCCAGCTGTAGATAAGCCCTCCCTATTAGCCGTACAGTCGGTAGAGCTAGAGTCGTGGCTTCCATTTATCTAGTGAGCGACTCGCTGCATAAAATCCGTAGTCCCAGCTGAAAGGGTGCCCAGCTGTAGATAAGCCCTCCCTATTAGCCGTACAGTCGGTAGAGCTAGAGTCGTGGCTTCCATTTATCTAGTGAGCGACTCGCTGCATAAAATCCGTAGTCCCAGCCGAAAGGGTGCCCAGCTGTAGATAAGCCCTCCCTATTAGCCGTACAGTCGGTAGAGCTAGAGTCGTGGCTTCCATTTATCTAGTGAGCGACTCGCTGCATAAAATGCTTATCTGTTATTATTTTGCAGGTGCCAGCAGCAGTTGTTGGTGTTACTTTCCTATCTGGAGGCCAATCAGAAGAAGAAGCTACGATTCATCTTGATGCTATCAACAAAGTAGTAGGTCGTAAACCCTGGCCGCTTACCTTCAGTTTTGGAAGGGCTCTACAGGCCTCTGTGCTACAGGCATGGAAAGGTAAGCACTCTCTCTCTCCTCTCCCTCCTCCATTTCCCTCTCCCTCCCTCCCTCTATTGCTCTTGCAGTCTCTCTCTCCTCTCCCTCCTCCATTCCCCTCTCCCTCCCTCCCTCTCCCTTCCTCCCTCTTGCTCTTGCACTCTTTCTCTTCCTCTCTCTCTCCCTCCCTCCTCCCTCTCTTTCCCTCCCTCTCTCCCTCCCTGCCTCTCTTCCTCCTTCTATTGCTCTTGCAGTCTCTCTCTCTTCCTCTCTCCCTACTCACTCTAACTCTCACTCCCTCCCTCCCTATATTGCTCTTGCAATCTCTCTCTTCCTTTCTCTCTCTCTCCCTCCCTCCCTCTCTTCCTCCCTCTATTGCTCTTGCAGTCTCTCTTTCTTCCTCTCTCTCTCTCCCTACCTACTCCCTCTCCCTCTCCCTCCCTCCCTCTATTGCTCTTGCACTCTCTCTCTCCCTCCCTCCCTCTCTCCCTCCCTCTATTCCTCTTGCACTCTCTCTCTCTCTCTCTCCCTCCTTCCCTCCCTATCTTCCTCCCTCTATTGCTCTTGCACTCTCTCTCTCCCTCCATCCCTTTCTCTTCCTCCCTCTATTGCTCTTGCACTCTCTCTCTCTCTCTCTCTCTCTCTCTCTCTCTCTCTCTCTCTCTCTCTCTCTCTCCCTCCTTCCTCTCCCTCCTCCCTCTCCCGTCCTCCCTCCCTCCCTCTATTGCTCTTGCACTCTCTCTCTCCTTTCCAACCCTCCTCCCTCTCTCTCTCCCTCCATCCCTTTCTCTTCCTCCCTCTATTGCTCTTGCACTTTCTCTCTTCCTCTCTCTCTCTCTCCCTCCCTCCTCCCTCACTTCCTCCCACTCTCCCTTCCTCGCTCTCTCCCTCTCTCTATCTTTCTCTCTCTCTCCCTCTATTTTTTTTTTATTTTTCTCCATAGACAATTTATATAATAATATTATATTCAATTAATTTCTTTTTTCCGCAGGTAAAGACGCCAACGTAAAAGCCGCACAGCAAGAGCTGCTGAAGAGAGCCAAAGCCAACGGACAAGCCTCCCTCGGCCAATACGTAGCGGGCTCCGTCGCTGGCGCCGCGGCTGGCAAGGACCTATTCGTCAAAGGACACGTCTACTGATATAATACTACAATATGCACTCTATTCTAACAAAAAAAAGGAAAAAAAATCTTATACACACACACAAAAAATATAAAATAAATATGGAAAAATATTATAATCCCCCCCCCCCGTATTATTCATTTTTTCGACAGCCATTTTAATTTCTTAACTCCCACCATAGTTATCTTAAAAAAAAAATCTGATGTATAATCATAAACTATTGCGATAAAAACTTAGACAAATCGTCCGTAAATGTTTGTATTTTTTGTTTAATTTTTTTATTTTTGGAAATTATTCATTCTTTGTTATTCAATTTTTGTCTTAATAAATAAAAACTTGCATATTAATAAAAAATAATAAAATAATGTTAATGTCGGATAATAATAAAATATGCTGATGATCCTACATAAATATAATTAGAATTACTCAAAAAATCATCGAGAATTATTCACGAGGTATTATTAAATTTTTGATAATCATTTTTGGAATATTTGGATCATCGTCTTATAATGTACATAGCAATGAAAAATAAATGCTGATGATTCTATCTAATAAATAAAAAATATATACGTATAATGCTGATGATCCTATATAATTATAAAATAAAAAGAATAACTCTGATGATCCTTCATAATAATAATAAAAAATGTATGCTGATGAAAATAATAATATATAACTGCTGATGATTCCTTTCTAATAATAAAAAATGTATGCTGATGATCCCGCATTATAAAAAAAATTATGCTGATGATTTTGGGTAATTATAAAAAAATTTATGCTGATGATCCTGCATTATAAAAAAAAAATATGCCGATGATCCCACATTATAATAAATAAATAATGCTGATGATTCTACATAATAATAAAATTATTCTGATGATCCTGTATAATAATTAAAAAATATTGCTGATGATCCTGCATAATAATAAATAAATAATGCTGATGATATGCCGGATGATCCAAAAAATAATAACATAATAACTTCTTGATGATTTTCATAATAAAAAATAAAATTATTTTGATGATCCTGCATTATAAACAATAAAAATTATTGTGATGATTTTGCATTATAAATAAAAAATATTTGCTGATGATCCCACGTTTTAATAAATAAAAAAAATATGCTGATAGTCTGATGATCCTTCATAATAATAATAAAAAATGTATGCTGATGATCCTGCATTATAAAAAAAATTATGCTGATGATTTTGGGTAATTATAAAAAAATTATGCTGATGATCCTGCATTATAAAAAGAAATATGCCGATGATCCCCCATAATAATAAATAAATAATGCTGATGATTCTACATAATAATAACATTATTCTGATGATCCTGTATAATAATTAAAAAATATTGCTGATGATCCTGCATTATAAAAAGAAATATGCCGATGATCCCACATAATAATAAACGAGAATAACTTGATGATCCTTCATAATAATAATAAAAATGTATGATGATATTCCTGATTATAAAAAATGATGGGCTGATGATTTGAGTAATGTATAAAAAAAATTATGCTGATGATCCTGCATAATAATAATAAAAAATGTATAAATAGACGCTGATGATACGTATTATAAAAAGATTATGATGATGATTTTGGTAATGATAAATAAATAATGCTGATGATTCTACATAATAGAATTAAAATTATTCTGATGATCCTGTATAGATAAAAAAATAAAAAGAATATTGCTGATGATTGATCCTTCATAATAATTAAAAATGTGCTGTTGATCTTCAACAACGTTACCTATTTAAAATTTTGTTTTGACTGCTTAAATTAAGTTCTTCCTCAAGTAGTCGAATATATATATATTTGTAGAAATTTCGTAGAGGCATATTTCACGAAAAAGTCTGATTTATTTTTACAGAGAATATATTTTGTATATTTCGCAATACAAAGTTATATTTTGTTTATAGAAGAGGATATATATATTTGTTTATTCTTGTATGCCATATTGTATTTAATAAATTTGTTATTGGAAGCAATATTGTTTATAGCTGTGTTTTAATTTCTCTTTCTCTCTCTCTCTCTCTCTCACTCTCTCTCTCTCTCTCTCTCTCTCTCTCTCTCTCTCTCTCTCTCTCTCTCTCTTTCTCTCTCTCTCTCTCCCTCTCCCCTCCCTCTCTCTCTCCTCCTTCTATTGTTTACTTGCATTTGCACTCTCTCTCTTCCTCCCTCTTATCGCTCTTGCACTCTCTCTCTTCCCCCTCACTCATCTCTCTCTCTCTCTCTCTCTTCTCTTCTCCTCTCTCCTCCCTCCTCCTCTCTACTCTCTTCCTCCCTCTATTAGTTCTTGCACTCTCTCATCCCTCCCTCTATTGCTCTTGCACTCTCTCTCTCTCTCCTCACTCTCTCTCTCTTCTCTCGGTCTCGACTCTACTCTCCTCTCCCTCCTCTCTCCCTTCTCTCTCTCTCTCGTCTCTCCTCTCTCTCTCCTCCCTCTTTCTCTCCCCCCCTCCTTTCCTCTTCTCTCTCTTTCCCCTTTCACTATCCCCCTCGTCCCCCTCTTTCTCCCTACTCGTGCACTCTCCTCCTTCATCTCTCCTCCCTCTCACTCCCACCTTCTTTCCTCCTCTCTGTCCCTCCCTCCAATTTCTACCCCCTCTCCCTCCTGCATCCTACCCACCCTCTCACTCCTCCTCCTTCCCTCTCCTTTCTCTATCTCTCTATTTCCTCCCTTTCTTTCACTCTCTACCCCCTCCCTCTCGCTCCCGCCTTCTTTCCTCCTCTCTTTCCCTCCCTTTTCTACCCCTTCTCCCTCCTGCTTCATACCCTCTCACTCCCTCAATCTTTGTCCCCTCCCCTCTCTCCCTCCCTCTCTCTCTCTTTCTCTCTCTCTCTCCTCCTCCTCCTCCCCTCTCTCTCTCTCCTCCTCCCCCTCTCTCTCCTCCTCCCCCCCTCTCTCTCTCTCCTCCCCCCTCCCTCTCCTCCCCCCCTCTCTCTCTCTCTCCTCCCCCCTCTCTCTCTCTCTCTCCTCCCCCCCCTCTCTCTCTCCCTCTCTCTCTCCACTCTCTCTCTCTCTCACTCCTCTCTCTCTCGTCTCCTCTCTTCATCATCTCCTCCCCCTCTCCTCCTCTCACATCCCTCTCTCTCTCCCTCCTCCTTTTTCCCTCTCTTTCCACTCTCCTCTCTCTCTCTGCCACACACACACACACACACACACACACACCA
>JADPXZ010000007.1:912500-997500 GCA_019009955.1 Riptortus pedestris
AAAAAATACAATATTCAAAGCTTATATATGTAGTATAATTATACAAATTACATTTCTACATACAATCTCTCTCTCTCTCTCTCTCTCTCTCTCTCTCTCTCTCTCTCTCGCCCTCTCTTTTTCAACATCTTTCCCTTCTCTTTTTCTCTCCCCACTCTCTCTACCCCCCCCCCTCACTCTCTCTCTCTCTCTCTGTAAGAACTTTAAATATTTTCTAAATCATTCAAATGTCAAACAAACATATTTTGACAGTTAGTGACCACGTGGTTATTAACTGTCAAAAACCGAAAATAACACGTATGAGACTTCAATTGAACTGCACATACCTCTCACTCTCTTTTTCTCTCCCCACTCTCTCCCCCCCCCCACTCTCTCTCTCTCTCTCAGTAAAAACTTTAATATTTTCTAAATCATTCAAATGTCAAACATACATATTTTGACAGTTAGTGACCACGTGGTTATTATCTGTCAAAAAGCGAAAATAGCACGTATGAGAATTGAACTGCACATACCGCTCTCTCTCTCTCTCTCCCCCCCTCTCTTTTTCAACATCTGTCCCTTCTCTTTTTCTCTCCCCACTCTCTCTTCCCCCCCCCTCACTCTCTCTCTCTCTGTAAAAACTATAAATATTTTCTAAATCATTCAAATGTCAAACAAACATATTTTGACAGTTAGTGACCACGTGGTTATTAACTGTCAAAAACCGAAAATAACACGTATGAGACTTCAATTGAACTGCACATACCTCTCACTCTCTTTTTCTCTCTTCCCCCCCCCTCACTCTCTCTCTCTCAGTAAAAACTTTAAATATATTCTAAATCATTCAAATGTCAAATATACATATTTTGACAGTTAGTGACCACGTGGTTATTATCTGTCAAAAAGCGAAAATAGCACGTATGAGAATTGAACTGCACATACCGCTCTCTCTCTCTCCTCTCTTTTTCAACATCTTTCCCTTCTCTTTTTCTCTCTAAAAACTTTAAACATTTTCTAAAACAATCAAATGTCAAAAACAAACATTTTTTTGACAGTTAGCGACCACATGGTTATTAACTGTCAAAAATCGAAAATAGCACGTCTCTCACACACTCCTCCCTCCCCTCTCTCTCTCTCTCACACACACACTCCCCCTCTCTCTCTCACACACACACGCCCCCTCTCTCTCTCACACACACACTCCCCCTCTCTCTCTTATAATCCAAAGAGGTAGTTAAACATTAATCAGAGTTGCTCCATAAGTCGTGTTCGGGCAGAGGGAACCGGGGCAAGGTTCCCTTCTCCAATAAGTAGATCATGTTCCGATTCCGGTGACGCTTGGCGATCATCCATGGAGTATCACCACGTCTGGAAATATGCATATATAAAGGGTTAATATTCAATAATTATAAATAATATTATAATATATGTATGTATATGTGTATATATATATATAAAATATTTTTTATATGTGGATAATATATTCTGCTAAATACAAATTGGTTTCTATAAATAATAATCAAAAGGCATTAAATTTGTTCCCTCTCCCCCCCCTCGTCGTTCTCTCTCTCGCTTTCTCTCTCTCAGTTCATATAATGTTGACAGATATAGACCACGTGGTTACTAAATTTTCTCACCCTCTTTCATTCTCTCCTCAACCTCTTTTTCCCGCCCACCCTGTCTCTTCTATTCTTCCCCCCCCCTCTCTCTCTCTCCCACTCTCTCTCTCTCACTCTCTTTCTCTTTCTCTCCCACCCTCTCCTCAATCTCTTTCATTCTCTCCTCAACCTCTTTTTCCCGCCCACCCTGTCTCTTCTATTCTTAATCCTCTCCCTCCCTCTGTCTTCCCCTTACCCTCTCTCATTCTCTCTCCACCTCCCCTTTCTCTCTCCCACTCTCTGTCTCCCCCTTACCCTCTCTCATTCTCTCTCCACCTCCCCTTTCTCTCTCCCACTCTCTGTCTCCCCCTTACCCTCTCTCATTCTCTCTCCACCTCACCTTTCTCTCTCCCCCGACCCCCCCCCCCCCCCCCACCCTCCCCCCCCCCCCCCCCCCCCCCCCCACCCCCACCCACCCCCACCCCCACCCCCCCTCCCCCCCCCCCCCCCTCACCCACCCCCCCTCCCGCCCACCCCCTCTCCCACCCCCCCCCCCCCCCACCCCCCCCCCCCCCCACCCCCCCCCCCCCCCACCCCCCCCCCCCCCCACCCCCCCCCCCCCCCACCCCCCCCCCCCCCCACCCCCCCCCCCCCCCACCCCCCCCCCCCCCCACCCCCCCCCCCCCCCACCCCCCCCCCCCCCCACCCCCCCCCCCCCCCACCCCCCCCCCCCCCCACCCCCCCCCCCCCCCACCCCCCCCCCCCCCCACCCCCCCCCCCCCCCACCCCCCCCCCCCCCCACCCCCCCCCCCCCCCACCCCCCCCCCCCCCCACCCCCCCCCCCCCCCACCCCCCCCCCCCCCCACCCCCCCCCCCCCCCACCCCCCCCCCCCCCCACCCCCCCCCCCCCCCAACTAGCTGAGATAGCCGGCTTCGCCCAGGGACAATTATTTGAGGCTGAATGGTGATGGTATTTTTTAGCAGGCTTTACATTGCACAATATTTTGACATTTACCCGTCCCAGTGTTTAGGATTGATACCCGTCGTTGCCGTGGATTTGCTAATAATAGAATTATTTGTTCGATAAGGCTTCACAGTCTTCGATATTTTTATATTTCCCGTCTCTTGTACATGTAAATATGGTGTATTTTTATTTCAGGCCTCCCTTTTAACCCCCCTCCCGTTAGAACCTAAAAATTTTAATATAACTTATAATCATGGAAGAATTAATGCTAATTGACATACCGAGTTATGTTAAGTTCGGTTCAGCCTTTAGTGCCCGCTAAAGTTTTAACGTATAACTCATTTATACTTAGGTATACTACAAAAGTGTATATAACAAAAGTTACTCCAAATAACAAAATAAACAACTTTTGTTATGTTTATATTTGCGGAAAAACCAATAGGAAACGAAATATCGCTATTTTTAATTTCAGGCTTCCCTTATAACCCCCACTCCTGCCCGTCCCTAGAAATGTTGGCATGGCTTGTTATAATGAAGGCGTTAGTGCTAATACACATACCGAGTTTTATTTAGTTTGGTTGATTCTTTTGTGCCATATAAAATAGTTCACTTCCTCTATAGGTTTTAGCGTATATCTCGTTTATAACTCGGTATACGACGAAAGTGTATATAACAAAAGTTACTCTAAATAACAAAATAAACAACTTTTGTTATGTACATATTTGCTTAAAAAGCAATAGAAAACGAAATATCGCTATTTTTAATTTCAGGCCTCCCTTATAACCCCCACTCCTGTTCGTCTTAGAGAATATTAATATAGCCTAAAGTCTAAGTTGGGTTAGTAGTAATATACATACCAAGTTTCATAAAATTCGGTTCAGCCGTTTATGCGTGAAAAGGTAACAAACAAACAAACAGACACGAAAGAAACAAAATGCAGTTATGGTGTCTATGACATGTGAAACGAAAAGTTATCATGAAATTCTGCGAAAAAAATCAATGTACAGACAGAGGTTACAATTTTATATATATATATATATATATATATATATATATATACACATATATATATATATATATACATATATATATATATATATATATATATATATATATATATATTACTTTTGTTATATTCACTTTTGTCGTACGACAAAGTATAAACGAGATATACACTAAAAAATTAAAGCGGGAGCCGACAATTGGGAACTAACGATTGGAACCGAACTTAGCAAAACTCCATAGTAATCAGCTTAATCTTCCACGATTATAAGCTATATTAAATTTTTTAGGTTCGAACGGGAGTGGCGGTTATAACGGAGGCCTGAATAAAAAATTAGCGATATTTCATTTTCTATTTGTTTTTAGGCAAACGTGTGCATAACAAAAGTTGTTTTTTGTGTTATTAAAAGTAGCTTTTGTTTTAAACATAATATTATTAAATTTAATATCCTACAGAAGATTATTAGTCTTTAAAAAGAGAAAAGAAATAATGAATATTCATATATACACTCAACCGCAAAAAAGACCGGACACTTCATGTCGTATTAAAAGCTAATTTTCATCAATTTTCTTTATGTGGCTATTCTAGTTATTACAGAGAATTTAGAGTCTAAGTCCATTGAACTAATCCCTTCAGGATTAGTAAACAATTAGATAAAACTCAGATTAGATTTATTTGTCGTCAAGTTGATCTATTCTAAACTGTAAGTAGTTTTTCGCACATTTAAACATCTTTAATTATTAACCGAACATTTTCTTTAATTAATGTTTTATTTTTATTTCGGTCCAGAATAATGACTCTTTCAAACTTAGATGGAAGGCCGGAGCCTACGTTACATTGCCGAAACGCTTCGGCTAGCCAAGTCTACCATTCACTGTAATAAAAATGTAGAATAATTTTTTTTTTAAATGTGTTAATTTATCTTTTTCTTTTTTTTCATTTTGTATTTTTGTGTAAATAATCAATAAAAATTATTCACTTTTGGCAGATTTTGTTTAAATAACCTATAGATTAACCAATTATTTTAATTAAAAAGATTAATATACATATATATTAAGTATTTAACAAAATTATAAGACTAAATCTAAGTGTCTTTTTTCGGTTGAGTATATTTTAAGTATTGTAGTTGTATCGGCTGTAATAAGTATTTGACCGATTAATTGTATCGAAAGCATGTTCTGCGAATATTTTAAAAGCGTTATTATATTTTAAAAATAACTCGTCTTCTTCTATTGGAAATTTGCCTTTTTTTGCTCAATGTCTCGTTTTAGTTTTTGTCGTCGGTTAGTCAGTAGTCTGCGATCGTATATTAAGTGTTTAGCTGTTTGTCGAGTCGAGTAATCACAGCGGCAAGTATTGTTGTCTTTTAAGTTGAATCGTCGGTAGTAAGAATTTAGCCGAGCCGTGTCCCGTTACTAATTGTGCAATGTAAAAGTCTGTCTGTATGTATTCGCTGTTGAAATATGTGTTAATGTTCGGAATGAAAAGTTTCAAATGTTGTCCTTTATTAATTACAGCCCATTCTTGTTGCCACTTTTCAGTTTTATATATATATATATATATATATATATATATATATATATATATATATATATATTTATATAATTTTAAGACAATTATGTGGAATATTGTTTAAAAATTATTAAAATGTATTATTTATTTTCCAGGAGGTAAACGGACAGTCCGAAGGAGTTCGGAATGGGAGATCCTAGAAGGTTTACGAGACGGTGAAAGGTAACTAATTTATATATATATATATATATATATATATATATATATATATATACATACATACATACTAGTTCAGATAGCCGGCTTCGCCCGGGAATTGATTTGAGGCTGAATGGTGATGGTATTTTTTTGGCAAGGCTTTACTTTGCACAATATTTTGACATTTACCCTTCCCAGTGTTTAGGGCTAATACCTGTCGTTGGCATTTGTTAATAATAAAATTAATTTTTTATGTAAGTCTTCACTGTCCTCCATATTGTCATATTTCCCGTTTCCTGTGCATTATGCATAGATCTCAGTTATTAAGCACAAAATATTGTGGTGAAACGAAATATCACCATTATTAATTTCAGGCTTCCCTTATAACCCCCACTCCTGCCCGTGCCTAGAAATGTTGATATGGTTTGTTATAATGAAAGCGTTAGTGCTAATCGACATACCGAGTTTTATTTATTTCAGTTGGGTCTATTGTCCCAAATAAAATTGTTCACTTCCGCTATAGATTTTAGCGTATATCTCGTTTATTATTCGGTATACGAATAAAGTGTATATA
This sequence comes from Riptortus pedestris, assembly GCA_019009955.1. Taxonomy (NCBI): domain Eukaryota; kingdom Metazoa; phylum Arthropoda; class Insecta; order Hemiptera; family Alydidae; genus Riptortus; species Riptortus pedestris. The sequence goes on from JADPXZ010000007.1 coordinate 918,329, forward strand.
ACAAATGTTACTCTAAATAACAAAGTAAACAACTTTTGTTATGTTCATATTTACCGAAAAACCAATAGGAAACGAAATATCGCTATTTTTAATTTCTGGCTTCCCTTATAACCCCCACTCCTGCCCGTCCCTAGAAATGTTGGTATGGCTTGTTATAATGAAACCATTAGTGCTAATAGATATACCGAGTTTTACTTAGTTCGGTTGAGTGTTTTGTGCCAAATAAAATTGTGGACTCCCGCTATAATTTTTAGCGTATAACTCATTTATACTTCGGTATACGACGAAAGTGTATATAACAAAAGTTACTCTAAATAACAAAATAAATAACTTTTGTTATGTGCATATTTGCCGAAAAACCAATAGGAAACGAAATATCGCTATTTTTAATTTCAGGCCTTCCTTATAACCCCCAAATATTAACATAGATTTGAATTAATTTTTCCAGCTGAGGTACCTCATAGTTCATATTTGAAAGAACTGTTGAGCATATCAGTATTTCTACGCAAATTACTTGCTCCACACATTGTTACCGAAAAGAAGTATAAAACAAAATTTACTCTAAAAAACAAAGTAAACAACTTTTTTTATGTGCACGTTTGTCGAAAAACAAATAGAAAATGAAATAACGCGAATTTTTTATTCAGGCCTCCGTTATAACTGCCACTCCCGTTCGAACCTAAAAAATTTAATATAGCTTAGAATTAGGAATGTTTTAATACTAAATTGCATATTACTTTATTTGTAAAAATAGAGATATTTCGTCATATTGGTTTTTCGGCAAATATGAACATATCAAAAGTTGTTTATTTTGAGTAACTTTTGTTATATACACTTTTTTCGTATACCGAATTATAAACGAGATATGCGCTAAAACCTATAGCGGAAGTGAACAATTTTATTTGGGACAAAAGACCCAACCGAAATAAATAAAACTCGGTATGTGTATTAGCACTAACGCTTTCATTATAACAAGCCATACCAACATTTCTAGGGACGGGCAGGAGTGGGGGTTGTAAGGGAGGCCTGAATTTAAAAATAGTGGTATTTCATTTTCTATTCGTTTTACGGCAAATATGAACTTAACAAAAGTTGTTTATTTTGTTATTTAGAGTAACTTTTGTGATATTCACTTTTGTCTTTTAACAAATTATAAACAAGATATACACTATAAACTAAAGAGGGAGTCAACTATTTGATTGGGCTCAACAATTGAACCGAACTTAACAAAACTCGGTATGTCAATTAGCATTAATTCTTCCATGATTATAAGCTATATTAAATTTTTTAGGTTCGAACGGGAGTGGCGGTTTTATAAAGGAGGCCTGAATAAAAACTTCGCGATGGTTCATTTTCTATTTGTTTTTCGACAAACGTGCACATGACAAAAGTTGTTTACTTTGTTATTTAGATTAATTTTTGTTTTATACATTTCTCCAGGAACAATGTGTGGAGCAAGTAATTTGCGTAGAAATATTGATATGCTCAACAATTCATTCCCATTTGTACTATGAGGTACCTCAGCTGGAAAAATTAATTCAAATCTATGTTAATATTTTGTCCTTAATAGCTGAAATCTATGCATAATGCACAGGAGACGGGAAATATGACAATTTGGAGGACAGTGAAGACACATAAAAAATTAATTTTATTATTAACAAATGCCAACGACGGGTATTAACCCTAAACACTGGGACGGGTAAATGTCAAAATATTGTGCAAAAAATTATAATTATTGTTATATTATTTATAAATTTAATTATTAATAATTTAAGCATAGTTATAAAACAACTAGTGATGATTGTGAAGTAGTGCAGTTATAAACAAGTGCACGTTATAAACAAGGAAGGTAATTATTATTATATTTAAATTTTAAAATATATCGATTATTTCCACCAATAATTCAGTCACATTTCAATTTATTTTGTTAAAATAAATTCTTACAACGTTAAGAAACATTTAAAAGCATTTAATTTCCAACTTCAAATTATTTTTTAATTTATACTTATTACTAATTAAGAAGGCAATTCACTTGTGAACAAAGTGATTACTTTCTTCACTCTATTGCAAAATGTTTCACTTTCTTCACTCATTTCAGTTTAGTAATGTTACCATTAGTCAACCATTACAGAAAAAGTAATATAACAATAATTATAACTCACATCTAATATATAAAATTTCCATGTCACAATGTTAGCGTACTCGTCCGAAACGGCTTTACCGATTTTTACCAAATTTTATATGCGTATTCAGTAGGTCTGAGAATCAGGTAGTATCTATTTTTCATACCCCTATTTGGTAAGGGTTGTTCACCCTTAACATTTTTTTTTTTTAAATTTTTGGACGAAATATATTTTTTTTATAATGTGGCATTAAAAAATACATACAACCCTAAATTTTCTAAATGATCGATTATAGTGTTTTTAACTGTACTTCGATTAAAATTTCAATTTGATATGACAATCAACAAATCCCGAGGCCAAACGATGTCTTTTTGTGGCTTAGATTTGAGTAGACCGTGTTTTTGACACGGGCAATTGTACGTAGCACGCTCTGGAGTGGGTAAACCATCCAGTTTGTTTGTGCTCGCTAAAGATGGGCTGACAAAAAATATTGTTCACGCTATAGCATTAAAAGATTGATGTTGTTTGTTAGTGTTACTGTCGTAATTAATATGTGATATGTAATTTTAAGAAATCTATATATATATAAAATTGTAACCTCTGTCTGTACATTGATTTTTTTCGCGAAATTTCACAATAACTTTTCGTTTCACATGTCATTGACACCATAACTGCATTTTGTTTCTTTGGTGTCTGTTTGTTACCTTTTCACGCATAAACGGCTGAACCGAATTTTATGAAACTTGGTATGTATATTACTACTAGCCAAACTTAGACTTTAGGCTATATTAATATTCTCTCAGACAAACAGGAGTGGGGGGTTATAAGGGAGGCCTGAAATTAAAAATAGCGATATTTCGTTTCCTATTGCTTTTTCAGCAAATATGCACATAACAAAAGTTGTTTATTTTGTTATTTAGAGTAACCTTTGTTGTATGCACTTTTGCCGTATACGGAAGCATAAATGAGTTATACGCTATCAACTAAAGCGGGAGTCCACAATTTTATTTGGCACTAAAGACTCAACCGAATTAAACAAAACTCGGTATGTGAATTAGTACTAACGCCTTCATTATAATATGCCATACTAACATTTCTAGGGACGGGCAGGAGTGGGGGTTATAAGGGAGGCCTGAAATTAAAAATAGTGATATTTCGTTTCCTATTGGGGTTTCGGCAAAAGTGCACATAACAAAAGTTGTTTATTTTGTTATTTAAATTAACTTTTGTTTTATACATTTCTCCAGAAACAATGTGTGGAGCAAGTAATTTGCGTAGAAATATTGATATGCTCAACAATTCATTCCTTTTTGAACTATCAGGTACCTCAGCTGGAAAAATTAATTCAAATCTACGTTAATATTTTTTCCTTAATAATTCAAATCTATTTAGGCTATATTAATATTCTCTCAGATGAACAGGAGTGGGGGTTATAAGGGAGGCCTGAAATTAAAAATAGCAATATTTCGTTTCCTATTGCTTTTTCAGCAAATATGCACATAACAAAAGTTGTTTATTTTGTTATTTAGAGTAACCTTTGTTATATGCACTTTTGCCGTATACGGAAGCATAAATGAGTTATACGTTAAAAACTACTAATTCAAATCTATGCATAATGCACAGGAAATGGGAAATATGACAATATGGAGGACAGTGAAGTCTTTCATAAAAAAATAATTGTATTATAAACAAATCCACAGAAACGACGGGTATTAACCCTAAACACTGGGACGGGTAAATGTCAAAATATTGTGCAAAGTAAAGCCTTGCCAAAAAAATACTATCACCATCCAGCCTCAAATGAATTCCCGAGCGAAGCCGGCTATCTCAGCTAGTAAACTATAATAACTTAAAAATAATATTGTTTTGGCATTTGTTATTTCTATAATCCATTATCATTGATAGCGCTCGATGCCTATCTCATGCATACACCACGTACACACTTATAAGAAGCAAGTTACTTTTTGTCTACACTAGAATTTATCTAGAAACTGGAAATAATTTATATGGCAAAACAACGTTTGTCATGGTTATATAGTAATTAAATATAATCTCTACGGCTATTTTAAAATATGAAAATATTACCTTTAGGCATGTTTGAATTTTTTTTCGGCATTTAACTTCGCTGGTGGTTATTCCCTCTGATGAAATAACTCCACTCTGGAACAGTAGAGAATTAAATATTAGAAGAGCTAGAGTCGTGGGAGGAATTTATCAAGTGAGCGACTCGCTGAATAAAATCCTTAGGCAAAAGGGTGCCGAGCTGTAGATAAGCCCTCCCTATTAGCCAGCTAGAGCTAGAGTCGTGGGTTCCATTTATCTAGTGAGCGACTCGCTGCATAAAATCCTTAGTCCCAGCCGAAAGGGTGCCCAGCTGTAGATAAGCCCTCCCTATTAGCCGTACAGTCGGTAGAGCTAGAGTCGTGGCTTCCATTTATCTAGTGAGCGACTCGCTGCATAAAATCCTTAGTCCCAGCCGAAAGGGTGGCCAGCTGTAGATAAGCCCTCCCTATTAGCCAGCTAGAGCTAGAGTCGTAGGTTCCATTTATCTAGTGAGCGACTCGCTGCATAAAATCCTCAGCCAAAAGGGTGCCCAGCTGTAGATAAGCCCTCCCTATTAGCCAGCTAGAGCTAGAGTCGTGGCTTCCATTTATCTAGTGAGCGACTCGCTGCATAAAATCCTTAGTCCCAGCCGAAAGGGTGCCCAGCTGTAGATAAGCCCTCCCTATTAGCCGTACAGTCGGTAGAGCTAGAGTCGTGGCTTCCATTTATCTAGTGAGCGACTCGCTGCATAAAATCCTTAGTCCCAGCCGAAAGGGTGCCCAGCTGTAGATAAGCCCTCCCTATTAGCCGTACAGTCGGTAGAGCTAGAGTCGTGGCTTCCATTTATCTAGTGAGCGACTCGCTGCATAAAATCCTTAGTCCCAGCCGAAAGGGTGCCCAGCTGTAGATAAGCCCTCCCTATTAGCCAGCTAGAGCTAGAGTCGTGGCTTCCATTTATCTAGTGAGCAACTCGCTGAATAAAACCCACAGCCGAAAGTGTGCCCAGCTATAGATAAGCCCTAATGTTAAATAAAATCCCTTATTTTTATCCTAAATAGCACAATGTTAGCTTTTTAGCATGAATTCAATAAGTTTTCTTATTTGAATAAACATGTAACACTAATATTTCTGTTGAGGTTATATCAACATGTATTTTCTAACTGTTTATACAGATTTAATTATTTTTATCGCATTATTACAGTAATAAAAATATTTATTATTGAACTTACTATGCTTATTGTAGCTCGGAAGATAAATGCTTATTAGGTTGGCCAAATGAAACAAAACAAATTCTTGAATAACTATAAACTTGAGTTGGTAGTGAGTGGTGTAATATAAAACTGAAGGTTACAGCTTGGTTATAGGGTGTGGTGGGGGTAGGTCTGGCAACACTGCGGTGACCTTGAGCCTATTTATAGCCTTGCAACGTTGCCACATTCTCTCTTTAGTTTGTCCAGGTATTTAAGGTTTTCTACTTTATATATAAATATATATATATATATAGCGGTTGCAAATTTCGTCCGATTTTTATCAAACTCGGTATTTACAACTTTTGTTTAAAAATGAACATGTGGTTCGTTAAAGGCTGAAATCTACCCAGCTGGAGTGGGAGTTTAGAGGGGACGAATTTCGAAATTTTTCAAATATCTTCGTTATTATGCGTCGGATCGAAAAATTGTATAGAACCAATCTTATTGCAAATTAAATTTACTATAAATATTGTTATATACATTTTTTCTCTATCTTGAATATTAACCGAGATATTTGAATTTTTCAGTCATATGGAACCCATGAATCTAGCTCTAGCTGGCTAATAGGGAGGGTTTATCTACAGCTGGGCACACTTTCGCCTAAGGATTTTATGCAGCGAGTCGCTCACTAGATAAATGGAAGCCACGACTCTAGCTCTACCGACTGTACGGCTAATAGGGAGGGCTTATCTACAGCTGGGCACCCTTTCGGCTGGGACTAAGGATTTTATGCAGCGAGTCGCTCACTAATAAAAAGCAAGCCACGACTCTAGCTCTACCGACTGTACGGCTAATAGGGAGGGCTTATCTACAGCTGGGCACCCTTTCGGCTGGGACTAAGGATTTTATGCAGCGAGTCGCTCACTAGATAAATGGAAGCCTCGACTCTAGCTCTACCGACTGTACGGCTAATAGGGAGGGCTTATCTACAGCTGGGCACCCTTTCGGCTGGGACTAAGGATTTTATGCAGCGAGTCGCTCACTAGATAAATGGAAGCCACGACTCTAGCTCTACCGACTGTACGGCTAATAGGGAGGGCTTATCTACAGCTGGGCACCCTTTCGGCTGGGACTAAGGATTTTATGCAGCGAGTCGCTCACTAGATAAATGGAAGCCACGACTCTAGCTCTACCGACTGTACGGCTAATAGGGAGGGCTTATCTACAGCTGGGCACCCTTTCGGCTGAGGATTTTATGCAGCGAGTCGCTCACTAGATAAATGGAAGCCACGACTCTAGCTCTACCGACTGTACGGCTAATAGGGAGGGCTTATCTACAGCTGGCCACCCTTTCGGCTGGGACTAAGGATTTTATGCAGCGAGTCGCTCACTAGATAAATGGAAGCCACGACTCTAGCTCTACCGACTGTACGGCTAATAGGGAGGGCTTATCTACAGCTGGCCACCCTTTCGGCTGGGACTAAGGATTTTATGCAGCGAGTCGCTCAGTAGATAAATACATATATATATATATATATATATATATATATATATATATATATATATATATATTTAATCATATATTATCTTTTTGCAGGTACGAGCAGAAACCAGAAGTATTCAAAGGTTACCTCCAGAAGAAAAGGAAATGGCCATTAAAAGGATGGCACAAGGTAATCTACAAAGATTTTTCTTTTGATTTAATAATATTAATTATGATTTTTCAATTTGCTATATATATATATATATATATATATATATATATATATATATATATACTAGCAGACCCGACAGACGTTGTCCTGGATGATATTTCAAGCGATTAGGATATTAAATTTAATAATATTATGTTTAAAACAAAAGCTACTTTTAATAACACAAAAAACAACTTTTGTTATGTGCACGTTTGCCTAAAAACAAATAGAAAATGAAATATCGCGAATTTTTTATTCAGGCCTCCGTTATAACCGCCACTCCCGTTCGAACCTAAAATATTTAATATAGCTTATAATCGTGGAAGAATTAATGCTAATTTACATATAGAGTTTTGTTAAGTTCGGTTCAATCGTTAGTGCCCGATAAAATTGTTGGCTCCCGCTTTAATTTTTTAGTGTATATCTCGTTTATACTTTGTTATACGACGAAAGTGAATATAACAAAAGTTACTCTGAATAACGAAATGAACAACTTTAGTCATGTGCATATTTGGCGAAAAACCGCTAGGAACCGAAATACGGCTATATTTAATTTGAGTCTTCCGTTGGTAGCGCCACTCCTAGCTCCATCTGCCTCGGGCTGATTTGTGAATCTAAACCATCCACGGCGTCACCCAAACGCATACAATTCATTCAAATCGCTCCAGCCGTTTAGGAACAGTTCACTCACATACACGCCTACACTAGAATTATATATATTTATTTATTTATTTATATACTTTATTTTTCAGAGATATTTTGTACTGGATACTGGTATCCTGAAGTACGGCAAAAGTCCTCAGGATTTATCGAAAGGCAAGATACACGGCTCGGTAGATATCGGACTCTCCGTCATTTCAACCAAATCGAAGAGGAAAAGGATAGATATAGACACCGAAGAATTTATATACCATCTAAAGGTAAGTACATAGAATATATGTGTGTGTATATATATATATATATATATATATATATATATATATATATATATATATATACACTAGCTGAGATACCCGGCTTAGCTCGGGAATTGTTTTGAGGCTGAATGGTGATGGTATTTTTTTGGCAAGGCTTTACTTTGCACAATATTTTGACATTTACCCGTCCCAGTGTTTAGGGTTAATACCCGTCGTTCCTGTGGATTTGTTAATAATAAAATTAAATTTTTATGTAAGACCTCACTGTCCTGCATATTGTCATATTTCCCGTCTCCTGTGCATTATGCATAGATTTGAATTATTAAAGACTAAATATTAACATACATTTGAATTAATTTTTCCAGCTGAGGTACCTGGTAGTTCATATTGAAATGAATTCTTGAGCAAATTTCTCTAAATAACAAAATAAACAACTTTTGTTATGTGCATATTTGCCGAAACTACAATAGGAAACAAAATATCAATATTTTTAATTTCAGGTCTCCCTTACAACCCCCACTCCTGCCCGTCCCTAGAAATAGTATGGCTTTTTTATAAGGAAGGCATTAGTGCTAATACACATAGTGAGTGTTTTATTTAGTTCGGTTGAGTCTTTTGTGCCAAATAAAATTTTTCACTTCCGCTATAATGTTTAGCGTATATCTCGTATATTTAGTGTATATAACAAAAGTTACTCTAACTAGCAAAATAAACAACTGTGGTTATGTTTATATTGGCCGATACACCCATAGGAAACGAAAATATCGCTATTTTTAATTTCTGGCGTCCCTTATAACCCCCACTACTGCCCGTCCCTAGAAATGTTGGTATGGCTTCTTATAAAGAAAGCGTTAGTGCTAATACAACATACCGAGTTTTATTTATTTCGGTTGGGTCTTTTGTCCCAAATAATATTGTTGACTCCCGCTTATAGTCATAAGCGTATAACTCATTTAAACTTCGGAATACGATGAAAGTGTTTATAACAAAAGTTACTCTAAATAACAAAATAAACAACTTTTGTTATGTGCATATTTGCGAAAAAACCAATAGAAAACGAAATATCGCTATTTTTAATTTCAGGCCTCCCGTATAACCCCCACTCCAGTTCGTCTCAGAGAAAATTAATATAGCCTATCTCTCAAATTGGACCAGACTGCTCACGGTGTGCCAATTTAATTTAAAATCGGTTAAGTAGTTTAGGAGTCCATCGCGGACAAACATCGTGACAGGAGATTTATATATATATATATATATATATATCTATATATATATATATATATATATATATATATATATATATATATATATATTAAGTATGAAAACGAAGGGATAGGAAGAGAGGGATATAAGGGGAGAAAAGAGAGAGAGGGAGTGAGAGTGGGAAGAGGGGATATTTCTCGTCTCCTCTCTCTCTGATCCTCTCTTTGTCGCTTAATCTCTCACTCCCTCTGTCTCTCTTTATCACTCCCCCTTTCCTTCCTTCTTATTGCCTCTTTTTCAGCATTTCCCTCTCTGTCTCCCCCCCCCCTGTCTGTTTCTCACTCTCTTTCACCGTCTCCCTCTCTCCCTCCCTCTGTCTCTCTTTCTCTCTGTCTCCCTCTCTCCTCTGGTTCCCACTCTCTCTCACCGTCTCCCTCTCTCCCTCCCTCCCTCTGTCTTTTTCTCGGTCTCCCTCCCCCCCTGTCTGTTTCTCTCTCTCTTTCTCCGTCTCCCTCTGTGCCTCCCTCTGTCTCTCTTTCTCTCTGTCTCCCTCTCTCCTCTGGTTCTCACTCTCTTTCACCGTCTCCCTCTCTCCCTCAGTCTCTCTCTGTCTCTCCTGTCTCCCTCCTCTCCTCCTGGTTTCTCACTCTCTTTCACCATCTCCCTCTCTCTGTCTCTCTTTCTCTCTGTTCTCCCCCTCTCTTTTCTCACTCTCTTTTCACCGTCTCCCTCTCTCCCCTCCCTCCCTCAGTCTCTCTCTCTCGCTCTGTCTCCTCCGTCTCCCCTCTCACCCCCCTCCCTCCTCCCCCTGTTTCTCACTCTCTTTCACCGTCTCCCTCTCTCCCTCCCTCTGTCTCTCTCTGTCTCTCTCTCGGTCTCCCTCCCCCCTCGGTTTTCTCACTCTTTCACTCTTGTCACACCCATCTCCCTCTCTCCCTCCCTCCCTCTGTCTCTCTCTCTGTCTCCCTCCCCCCTCTGTTTCTCACTCTCTTTCACCGTCTCCCTCTCTCCCTCCCTCCCTCTGTCTCTCTCTCTGTCTCCCTCCCCCCTCTATTTCTCACTCTCTTTCACCGTCTCCCTCTCTCCCTCAGTCTCTCTCTGTCTCCCTCCCCCCTCTGTTTTCACTCTCTTTCACCGTCTCCCTCTCTCACCTCAGTCTTTGTCTCCCTCTCTCTGTCTCTCTTTCTCTCTGTCTCTTTCTCTCCTCTGGTTCTCACTATCTTTCACCATTTCCCTCTCTCCCTCCCTCTGTCTCTCTCTCGGTCTCCCCCCCCCCCCTCTGTTACTCACTCTCTTTCACCATGTCCCTCTCTCTGTCTCTCCCTCTCTCCTTCTGACTCTCTCTCTCTCTCCCTCCACTCTCACTTACCCAACTATTATCCTATTTTATTATAACTATTATATATATACATATATATATATATATATATATATAATACAATTAATATTCTGTTCAGGCAAAGCAGTACGAGGTATTCTCCGAGTGGGCCGAGCAGCTGAAGAAGCACCGCCTCTACCGGCAGCATTTGCTGACCTTTGGGTCGACCATCACTGCAGTAGACGATATATCTCCGTCTCAGTTCAAACAGCCGCTAGTCAGGAGTATGTATAACAACGATAATTACATTACTCAATTGCATAACTCCATTATTAGCGATAGTAAGTATGAAGTAGAGGTTTGGTTTTTGTTTATTTATTTATTATTATTTTATTTAATTATTTTGATTGTTTATTTTTGATATTATTTTTTTAGTGTGGGGAGAGAGCTCCCCCTCTCTCCCCAAACTCTCTCACTCTCTCTTTTAATTAATTATTTTAGCTATATACTATCAATTTATTTACTTATCAAAAATTTTAACCTCTAATATTTTTCAGAGCTTGCATCTGAGGGTTCCCCACCTCAGCGGCTTCAATGGGTTCTAGACGGACCGCTACAGGTGATTAATTAATTTATTTCTAATTATTTAAACAATTAATCTAATAGTTAACTGTAAGTTAGTTACTATAGCAATGGGGAAATCTTCATCGACTCAGTTTTAATTTACTTAGTTAATCGGTTAATCGGTTATTGGCATACTGTTGACCCGATGTTTAATTTAATCAGTTAAATGGTTGGTTTAATTTAATTAGTTAATCCTACTGTTGGGTCATTGGTTTAATTTAATTAGTTAATCCTACTGTTGGGTCATTGGTTTAATTTAATTAGTTAAATAGTTGGTTTAATTTAATTCGTTAATGTTGAGCCGTCGGTATAGTTTAATTAGTTAAATATTTGGTGTAATTCTATTAGTTAATCCTACTGTTGGATCTTTGGTTAAATTTAATTAGTTAAATAGTTGGTTTAATTTAATTCGTTAATGTTGAGCCGTCGGTATAGTTTAATTAGTTCAATATTTGGTGTATTTCTATTAGTTAATCCTACTGTTGGGTCTTTGGTTTAATTTAATTAGTTAAATAGTTGGTTTAGTTTAATTCGTTAATGTTGAGCCGTCGGTATAGTTTAATTAGTTAAATATTTGGTGTAATTCTATTAGTTAATCCTACTGTTGGATCTTTGGTTTAATTTAATTAGTTAAATAGTTGGTTTAGTTTAATTCGTTAATGTTGAGCCGTCGGTATAGTTTAATTAGTTAAATATTTGGTGTAATTCTATTAGTTAATCCTACTGTTGGATCTTTGGTTTAATTTAATTAGTTAAATAGTTGGTTTAGTTTAATTCGTTAATGTTGAGCTATCGGTATAGTTTAATTAGTTCAATATTTGGTTTAATCTATTAGTTAATCCTACTGTTGGGTCTTTGGTTTAATTTAATTAGTTAAATAGTTGGTTTAGTTTAATTCGTTAATGTTGAGCCGTCGGTATAGTTTAATTAGTTAAATATCTGGTTTAATTTAATTAGTTAAATAGTTGGTTTCATTTAATTAGTTAAATGGAATGTTGAGCCAAAGGTTTAATTTAACTAGTTAAATATTTGGTTTAATTTTATTAGTTAATCCTACTGTTGGGTCTTTGGCTTAATTTAATTAGTTAAATATTTGGTTTAATTTAATTAGTTAAATGTAATGTTGTGCCAAAGGTTTAATTTGATTAGTTAAATATTTGGTTTAATTTAATTAGTTAATCCTACTGTTGGGTCTTTTGTTTAATTTAATTAGTTAAATATTTGGTTTAATTTAGTTAGTTAAATGGAATGTTGACCCAAATGTTTAATTTAATTAGTTAAATATTTGGTTTAATTTAATTAGTTAATCATACTGTTGGGTCTTTGGTTTAATTTAATTAGTTAAATATTTGGTGTAATTTAATTAGTTAATGTTGAGCCATCGGTATAGTTTAATTAGTTAAATTATTGGTTTAATTTAATTAGTTAAATGATTGCTTTAATTTATTAGTTAATCCTACTGTTGGGTCTTTTAATTAGTTAAACTGAATGTTGGGCCATTGGTTTAATTTAATTAGTTAAATGGTAGATTTAATTTAATTAGTTAATCGTACTATTTGTTCAATGGTTTAATTTAATCAGTTAAATGGTTGGTTTGATTTAATTAGTCGAATGTAATGTTGAGACAATGATTTAATTTAATTAGTTAAAATGTTGGTTTAATTTAATTAGTTAAATATATGGTTGCATTTAATTAGATAAAGTTAATTTTGAGCCATCGGTTTAGTTAAATAGTTGGTTTAATTTGTTAAATAGTTGGTTTAATTTAAATAGTTAAATGATTGGTTAAATTTATTAGTTAATCCTACTGTTGGGTCTTTTCATTAGTTAAACGGAATGTTGAGCCTAAGGTTTTATTTAATTAGTTAAATGGTTGGTTTAATTTAATTAGTTAAACATAATATTGGGCCAATGGTTTAACTTCATTAGTTAAATGGTTGGTTTAATTTAGTTAGTTAAAGTTAATGTTGAGCCACCGGTATAGTTTAATTAGTTAAATGGTAGGTTTAATTTAATTAGTTAGTCGTACTATTTGGCCAATGGTTTAATTTAATTAGTTAAATGATTGGTTAAAGTTAATGTTGAGCCATTGGTTTAGTTTAATTAGTTAAATGGTAGGTTTAATTTAATTATTTAATTGTACTGTCGGTTGAATTTTAATTTAATTAGTTAAATGATTGGTTAAAGTTACTGTTGAGCCATTGGTTTAATTTAATTAGTTAAATGGAATGTTGAGCCAATGGTTTTATTTAATTAGTTTATCGTACTATTGGTTGAATGGTTTAATTTAATTAGTTAAATGATTGGTTAAAGTTAATGTTGAGCCATTGGTTTAATATAATTAGTTAAATGTAATGTTGAGCCAATGGTTTTATTTAATTAGTTTATCATACTATTGGTTGAATGGTTTAATTTAATTAGTTAAAGGGATGGTTTAATTTAATTAGTTAATTGTAATATTCGGCCGAAAGTTTAATTTAATTAGATTACGGAATGTTGAGCCTAAGGTTTTATTTAATTAGTTAAATGGTTGGTTTAATTTAGTTTGTTAAACGGAAGGTTTGGCCTATGGTTTAATTTAATTAGTTAAACGGTTGGTTTAATTTATTACTCCTGGTAATTAATTAATTTCTAATTCTTTATTCAATTAATCGAATAATTAACTGTAAGATAGTTAATATAGCAATAGGGAAATCTGCTTAATCGACGGACATTTAAAATCATTTTAAAAGTGTTTGATTTAATTTCCTTATCAGCTATTAATGCCAATTGCTGTTATCAGTAATTGAGTTGTCAACTCGACGAGTTCTAACTCATTAGTTAAACGAGTTGTTTCCTTCAGTATATTTTGAACCGCAATGTTGACATATTATTTGTTATTAAGTTGCAAAAATATTTTATGATTTCATTTAATTTGTTAAACAGTTGGTTTCAAATAATTAGTTAACCATTTGGATTAATTTAACTAGTTAAAGGTAATGTTGACCTTATGGTTTAACTTAATTAGTTATATAATTGGTTTGATTAAATTAGTTAATCATACTATGTGCCAATGGTTTAATTTAATTAGTTAAATGCTTGGTTTAATTTAATTAGTTAATCCTACTATTAGGCCAATGATTTAATTTAATTAGTTAAATGGTTGGTTTAATTTAATTAGTTAATCCTACTATTGGGCCAATGATTTAATTTAATTAGTTAAATGGTTGGTTTAATTTAATTAGTTAATCCTACTATTGGGCCAATGATTTAGTTTATTTAGTTAAATTAATTTAATTAGTTAAATGGTTGGTTTAATTTAATTAGTTAATCCTACTATTGGGCCAATGATTTAGTTTAATTAGTTAAATGGTTGGTTTAATTTAGTTAGTTAATCCTACTATTGGGCCAATGGTTTAATTTAATTAGTTAAATAGTTGGTTTAATTAAATTAGTTAATCCTACTATTGGGCCAATGTTTAATTTAGTTAGTTAAATAGTTGATTTAATTTAATTAGTTAATCCTACTATTGGGCCAATGGTTTAATTTAATTAGTTAAATGGTTGGTTTGATTTAATTAGTTAAAACAGTTGGTTTAATTTAATTAGTTAAAACAGTTGGTTTAATTTAATTAGTTAAACTTATTAATTTAATTAGTTAAGTTTAATTTAATTAGTTAAATAGTTGATTTAATTTAATTAGTTAAGTCCAATGGTTTAATTTAATTAGTTAACAGAGTTTGTTTAATTTAATTAGTTAAACTTAATGTTGATCCAAAGGTTTAATTTAATTAGTTAAATGGTTGGTTTGATTTAATTAGTTAATCCAACTATTGGGCCAATGGTTTAATTTAATTAGTTAAATGGTTGGTTTAATTTTATTACTTAACACAATGCTGGCTCAATGGTTTAGTTGAATTAGTTAACTCAGTTGTTTTTAATTTAATTAGTTAAATTTAATGTTGACCCAATGGTTTAATTTAATTATTTTACACAGTTGGTTTAATTTTATCAGTTAAACTTAATGTTGACAGGATAATTTAATTAGTTAAATGGTTTGGTTTAATTTAATTAGTTAAACATAATGTTGACAAAGATGTTTAATTTACTTAGTTAAATGTAATTTTGATCCAATGGTTTAATTCAATTGGTTTGACCGTTGGTTGTATTTAATTAGTTAAACTGTTGGTTTAATTTAATTAGTTAAATTAATGTTGACCCAATGGTTTAATTTGATTGGTTAAACATGATTTTGTACAAATGGTTTAATTTAATTAGTTAAACGTGGTTTTGTCCAAATGGTTTAATTTAATTAGTTAAACGTGATTTTGACCAAATGGTTTAATTTAATTGGTTTGACCGTTGGTTGTATTTAATTAGTTAAACTGTTGGTTTAATTTAATTAGTTAAATGGTTTAGTTTAATTTAATTAGTTAAACATACTGTTGACAAAGTGGTTTAATTTACTTAGTTAAATATAATGATGGCCCAATGGTTTAATTCAATTGGTTTGACCATTGGTTTAATTTAATTAGGTAAACTGGTGGTTTAATTTAATTAGTTAAACTTAATGTTGACCCAATAATTTAATTAGTTAAATGGTTTGGTTTAATTTAATTAGTTAATCATAATGTTGACAAAGTGGTTTGTTTTATTTAGTTAAATGTAGATTTGATCCAATGGTTTAATTCAATTGGTTTGACCATTGGTTTAATTTAATTAGTTAAACTGGTGGTTTAATTTAATTAGTTAAATGGTTTGGTTTAATTTAATTAGTTAATTATAATGTTGACAAAGTGGTTTGATTTACTTAGTTAAATGTAGATTTTATCCAATGGTTTAATTCAATTGGTTTGACCATTCGTTTAATTTAATTAGTTAAACTCTTGGTTTATTCAATTGGTTTAACCATTTGTTTAATTTAATTAGTTAAAATGCTGGTTTAATTGAATCGGTTTGACCATTGGTTTAATTTAATTAGTTGAACTGTTGGTTTATTTTAATTGGTTAAACTGTTGGTTTATTTTTATTGGTTAAACTGTTGGTTTAATTCAATTAGTTAAACTCTTGGTTTAATTCAATTGGTTTGACCATTCTTTTAATTTAATTAGTTAAACTCTTGGTTTAATTTAATTGGTTAAACTGTTGGTTTAATTTAATTAGTTAAACTCTTGGTTTAATTCAATTGGTTTGACCATTCGTTTAATTTAATTAGTTAAACTCTTGGTTTAATTTAATTGGTTAAACTGTTGGTTTAATTTAATTAGTTAAACTCTTGGTTTAATTTTGTCCAAATGGTTTAATTTAATTAGTTAAACGTGATTTTGACCAAATGGTTTAATTTGATTAGTTAAACGTGATTTTGACCAAATGGTTTAATTTACTTAGTTAAATGTAATTTTGATCCAATGGTTTAAGTCAGTTGGTTTGTCCATTGGTTTAATTTAATTAGTTAAACCGTTGGTTTAACTGAATTAATTAAACTTAATACTGCTCCAAAGGTTTAAATTAATTAGCTCGTTAATTAAAAATCCGTTAATATTTATTAGATTAATTTATTCTTCCAGGTTGCAATGACCGAGCTCAATCACACGCAGCAGGCGCTCAATCAACTCTCGAGAATATTGGATATGATTGAACACGGAAACCACGATTCCGAGGTAACTGCATTTTTATTGTTTTACGACATTGCCATAAAAATATTTAATTATGCTTAAATCATTTGAGTTCTTAAACCTACCGTTCCTTGTCTATTGTTGTTTGGTCCTTGATTATAAAATTTTGCTACGACAATATTCCTTGATTATATCAGTTGTTCCTTGTTCAGCCTCTAGTTCCTATTCTGACTTTGAATTGTTCCTTGTCTACTCTCTCTCTCTCTCTCTCTCTCTCTCTCTCTCTCTCTCTCTCTCTCTCTCTCTCTCTCTCTCTCTCTCTCTCTCTCTCTCTCTCTCTCTCTCTCTCTCTCTCTCTCTCTCTCTCTCTTCTCTCTCTCCTCTCTCTCTCTCTGTCTCTCTCTCTCTCTCTCTCTCTCTCTCTCTCTCTCTCTCTCTGTCTCTCTCTGTCTCTCTCTGTCTCTCTCTGTCTCTCTCTCTCTCTCTCTGTCTCTCTCTCTCTCTCTCTCTCTCTCTCTCTCTCTCTCTCTCTCTCTGTCTCTCTCTCTGTCTCTCTCTCTGTCTCTCTGTAGCTCTCTGTTTATCTCTTCTCCTCTCTCTCTCTCTCTCTGTCTCTCTCTCTCTCTCTCTCTGTCTCTCTCTGTCTCTCTCTGTCTCTCTCTGTCTCTCTCTGTCTCTCTCTGTCTCTCTCTCTCTCTCTGTCTCTCTCTGTCTCTCTCTGTCTCTCTCTGTCTCTCTCTGTCTCTCTCTGTCTCTCTCTGTCTCTCTCTGTCTCTCTCTGTCTCTCTCTGTCTCTCTCTGTCTCTCTCTGTCTCTCTCTCTGTCCCTCCCTCCCTCCCTCCCTCCCTCCTGCATCTCTCATCATTGTTCCTTGTTCAGTATCTAGTTCCTTGTCCAATGTCTTGTTCCTTGTTCAGTCTCTGGTCCCTTGTTCAGACTCTAGTTCCTTGTCCAATCTCTTGTTCCTTGTTCAGGCTCTAGTTCATTTCTGTAGTTCCTTGTTCAGTATCTAGTTCTTTTATATAGTTGCTGGTTCAGTCTCTAGTTCCTTTCTATAGTTCCTTGTTCAGTCACTATTTCCTTTCTCTGGTTTCTTGTTCAGTCTTTAGTTCCTTTCTCTTGTTCCTTGGTCAGACTCAAGTTCCTTTCTCTAATTCCTAGTTCAGTTGCTAGTTCCTTTCTCTAGTGCCTTTTCCAGTCTCTAGTTCCTTGCTCACATCAGTTTTCCTTAAATCCTTAAACCCTCTTTCATCGTTGTTTCTTGTTCAGTCTCTAGTTCCTATTTCTGACTTTGAATTGTTCCTTGTCTATTGTTGTTTGTTCCTTATTTATACAATTTTGCTATGACAATATCCCTTGCTTATATAAGTTGTTCCTTGTTCAGTTTGATGTTCCTATGTCCGATTTCGAATTCTTCCTCTCCCACTCCTCCCCCCCTCTCTCTCTCTCCCCCCTCCACCACCTCTCCCTTCTTCCATATCCTTTCTCATGCCATCCTTCTTCAAATCCTACAGCCATCCTTGTTCCTCCGACTTATTGCCATACAGCTGTCTCACTCTCTCTCGTTGCTCTTTCTCTTTTGCTCAGAGCATAGCCGATGGATTTTCTCCCAACGTGAAAAAGGACAGAAAAAGGTTCGGCCTACGGAAGAAGAAGAGTAACAAAGGGAGCTCTGTAGACCTGTCGGCCGCTTCTAGGGATGATTTCAACGCACAGGTAGGTTTATACCTAAAAATAACAATAACACGCTTAATATTGTAGCTACGACAAAAATGCATATAACAACAATTGTAGAGCATCAATAGTTCAACAAGATTGGTTCTATAACATTTTACTCTCAGGCTCATAATAACGGAGATATTTGGAATAACAAAATATACCTTTGTCTTTCCTAGGCGAGAGTTGTAAAGGGTAATTGAATTAAACGAACCAAATAACTAATTAAATAAAACCTAACTTTTAGCTAATTAAAATAAACCAGCCTTTCAACTAATTAAATATATTAAACCATTGGGTCAATGCGCTATGTATAACTTATTATATTAAACCACCACTTAACTAATTAATTTTAGTACAATTAAATAAATAAATAAAACCATTGGCTCAACATTCCATTTAACTAATTAACTTTAACCAATCATTTAACTAATTAAATTAAACCATTGGCTCAACATACCGTTTAACTAATTAAATTAAACCATTAGCCAAACAGTACGATTAACTAATTAAATTAAACCTACCATTTAACTAACTAAACTAAACCAATGGCTCAACATTAACTTTAACTTATTAACTTAAACCAATTATTTAACTAATTAAATTAAACCATTGGCCAAAAAGAAGGATTAACTTATTTAATTAAACCAACCTCTTAACTAATTAATTTAACCATCTGTCTACATTACGTTTAACTAATTAAATTAAACTCGCATTTAACCAATAAAATTAAGCCTTAACTAATTAATTTAGCCATCTGTCCTTATTAAATTTAACTAATTAAATTAAACTCATGTTTAACTAATTAAATTAAGCCTTAACTAATTAATTTAGCCATCTGTCTTTATTACATTCAAATAATTAAATTAAACTCGCATTTAAGCAATAAAATTAAGCCTTAACTAATTAATTTAGCCATCTGTCTACATTACGTTTAAGTAATTAAATTAAACTCACATTTAACCAATAAAATTAAGCCTTAACTAATTAATTTAGCCATCTGTCTACATTACGCTTAAGTAATTAAATTAAACTCGCATTTAACCAATTAAATTAAGCATTAACTAATTAATTTATCCATCTGTCTTTATTACGTTTAACTACTTCAATTAAACTCGCATTTAACCAATAAAATTAATTTAGCATCTGTCTATATTACGTTTAAGTAATTAAATTAAACTCGAATTTAACCAATAAAATTAAGCCGTAACTAATTAATTTAGCCATCTGTCTACATTATGTTTAACTAATTAAATTAAACTCGCGTCTAACTAATTAAATTAAGCCTATACTAATTAATTTAGCCATCTGTCTTTAATACGTTTAACTAATTAAATTTAACTCGCATTTAACCAATAAAATTAAGCCTTAACTAATTAATTTAGCCATCTGTCTTTATTATGTTTAACTAATTAAATTAAACTCGCATTTAACCAATTAAATTAAGCCTTAACTAATTAAATTAATCCCTTAGGTCAACATCATTTTTGACTTATTAAATTAAACCAACCATTTAACTCATTAACTTAAACCCAACCATTTAACTAATTCAATTAAACCAACCATTTAACTAATTAACTTAAACCCAACCATTTAACTAATTAACTCAAACCCAACCATTTAAATAATTTAATTAAACCAACCATTCAACTAATTAACTTAAACCCAACCATTTAACTAATTCAATTAAACTAACCATTTAACTAATTAAAATAATCCGCTGGGTCAATGTTTGCAAATTAAAGTAAACCATGAAATATTTTTGCAACTTAATAACAAATCTCCGTTATTATGAGTCTGAGAGTAAAATGTTATAGAACCAATCTTGTTGAACTATTGATGCTCTACAATTGTTGTTATATGCACTTTTTCACTATCGTAAATATTAACCGAGATATTAGCGTTTTCTTTAAGAACATTGTATTAATTTTCAGTCGCTGAGTCCTGGAGGTTCTTCGCCCAACAGACCGTTATCTGGTGAACAGACGTGTCCAATAGTTACTTTGTCTTCAGTCGATAGTACATTAGCTTCAGATTTTTATATTCTAGCCAAAGACAGTAAGTATAGTTTATTTATTCTATTTAACATTCTCCTAGTTGTGTCTAGCAAAATCTTGACGTGTTTTATATCGGATCGCAGGCATTAATATGATGCAACTGGAGTATATCGGCTGAATTGTGCTATTTAGCCAGCCGAAGGACTTTTTAGTAAGTGTACTAGGTAGTAGAGTGGGCTATTGTAGCTGTATAGCTGTCAACATAATTACAGGCCGATCTGCTTCTATTTAACATTCTCCTAGTTGTGTCTAGCAAAATCTCGGCGTGTTTTATATCGGATCGCAGGCATTAATATGATGCAACTGGAGTATATCGGCTAAATTGTGCTATTTAGCCAGCCGAAGGACTTTTTAGTAAGTGTACTAGGTAGTAGAGTGGGCTATTGTAGCTGTATAGCTGTCAACATAATTACAGGCCGATCTGCTTCTATTTAACATTCTCCTAGTTGTGTCTAGCAAAATCTCGACGTGTTTTATATCGGATCGCAGGCATTAATATGATCCAACTGGAGTATATCGGCTAAATTGTGCTATTTAGCCAGCCGAAGGACTTTTTAGTAAGTGTACTAGGTAGTAGAGTGGGCTATTGTAGCTGTATAGCTGTCAACATAATTACAGGCCGATCTGCTTCTATTTAACATTCTCCTAGTTGTGTCTAGCAAAATCTCGACGTGTTTTATATCGGATCGCAGGCATTAATATGATGCAACTGGAGTATATCGGCTAAATTGTGCTATTTAGCCAGCCGAAGGACTTTTTAGTATGTGTACTAGGTAGTAGAGTGGGCTATTGTAGCTGTAGTTACAGGCCGATCTGCTTAAGTTTAACGTTATCCAAGTTGTTCGTTTTTGTTCTTGTTTCAGTTTGTTCATCGTTGAAATCCGTTATTTACACCCTCCAGACGGAGAAGGAGCGAATGAAAGGGTCGAACGAAGAGAAGCTGAGAGGGATTTTGTCGGGAGTGCTTCAGCAGAATGCCGAGCTGAGAGCTAGGCTCAGCATGGTACACAAGAGTTCAGACGTTTCGGATATGCCTGATGGAACTATACTCGTAAGTATAATATAAATCTTTATATATATATATATATATATATATATATATATATATATATATATATATATATATATACTATCTCAGATAGCCGGCTTCGCCCGGGAATTGATTTGAGGCTGAATGGTGATGTATTTTTTTGGCAAGGCTTTAATTTGCAAATATTTTGACATATACCAGTCCCAGTGTTTAGGGTTACTACTCGTCGTTGGCATTTGTTAATAATAAAATTAATTTTTTATGTAAGTCTTCACTGTCCTCCAAATTGTCATATTTCCCGTCTCCTGTGCATTATGCATAGATTTCAGTTATTCCCGCTTTAGTTTATAGTGTATATCTCGTTTATACTTTGTTAAAAGACAAAAATGAATATGACAAAAGTTACTCTAAATGACAAAATAAACAACTTTTGTTATGTTCATATTTGCCGTAAAACGAAATACCGCTGTTTTAAATTCAGACCTCCCCTACAACCCCCACTCCTGCCCGTCCCTAGAAATGTTGGTATGGCTTATTATAAGGAAGGCCTTAGTCCTAATACACGTACCGAGTTTTATTTAGTTCGGTTGATTCTTTTGTGCCAAATAAAATTGATGACTCCCGGTATAATTTTTAGCGTATAACTCATTTATATTTAGGTATACGACAAAAATGTACATAACAAAAGTTACTCTAAATAATAAAATAAATAACTTTTGTTATGTGCATATTTCCCGAAAAAACAATAGGAAACAAAATATTGCAATTTTTTGAATTTCAGGCCTCTCTTATAACCCCCACTCCTGTTCGTCTTAGAGAATATTAGTATAGCCTATATTTTAAGTCGGGTTAGTAGTAATATACGTACCAAGCTTCATAAAATTCGATTCAGCCGTTTATGCGTGAAAAGGTAACAAACAAACAAACATACACGAAAGAAACAAAATGCAGTTATGGTGTCTATGACATGTGAAACGAAAAGTTATCATGAAATTTCGCGAAAAAAATCAATGTACAGACAGAGGTTACAATTTTATATATATATATATATATATATATATATATATATATATATATATATATATATATATATAATTCTAGTGTAGACGTGTATGTGAGTGAACTGTTCCTAAACGGCTGGAGCGATTTGAATGAATTGTATGCGTTTGGGTGACGCCGTGGATGGTTTAGATTCACAAATCAGCCCGAGGCAGATGGAGGTAGGAGTGGCGCTACCAACGGACGACTCAAATTAAATAGAGCCATATTGTTTCCTATCGGTTTATCAGCAAATATGCATATAACAAAAGTTACTTATTTCGTTATTTAGAGTAACTTTTGTTATAATCACTTTTGTCGTATTATACAAAGAATAAACGAGATATACACTAAAAAATTAAAGCAAGAGCCAACAACTGTATTGGACACTAACGAATGAACTTAACAAAACTATATGTGAATCAGCATTAATTCTTCCACGATTATAAGCTATATTAAATTTTTTAGGTTCGAACGGGAGTGGCGGTTATAACGGAGGCCTGAATAAAAAATTAGCGATATTTCATTTTCTATTTGTTTTTAGGCAAACGTGCACATAACAAAAGTTGTTTTTTGTGTTATTAAAAGTAGCTTTTTTTTTTAAACATAATATTATTAAATTTAATATCCTAATATATATATATATATATATATATATATATATATATATATATATATATATATATATATATATATATTCTAGCTGAGATACCCAGCTTCGTTGGAGAATTCATTTGAGGCTGAATGGTGATGGTATTTTTTTGGCAAGGCTTTACTTTGCACAATATTTTGACATTTACCCGTCCCAGTGTTTAGGGTTAATACCCGTCGTTGCTGTGGATTTGTTAATAATAAAATTAATTTTTTATGTAAGTCTTCACTGTCCTCCAAATTGTCATATTTCCCGTCTCCTGTGCATTATGCATAGATTTGAATTATTAAGGACAAAATATTAACATACATTTGAATTAATTTTTCCCGGTGAGGTACCTGGTTGTTCATATTGAAAAGAATTATTGAGCAAATTTCTTTAAATAACAAAATAAACATCTTTTGTTATGTGCATATTTGCCGAAACCCCAATATGAAACGAAATATCACTATTTTTAATTTCAGGCCTCCCTTACAACCCCCACTCCTGCCCGTCCCTTGAAATGTTGGTATGGCTTATTATAATGAAGGCGTTACTGCTAATACACATACCGAGTTTTAATTCGTTCGGTTTAGTCTTTTGTGCCAAATAATATTGTTGACTCGTGCTATAATTTTTATCGTATAACGCATTTACAGTTCGGTATACGGCGAAAGTGCATATAACAAAAGTTACTCTTAATAACAAAATAAACAACTTTTGTTATGTGCATATTTGCAGAAAAGTCAATAGGAAATGAAATATCGCTATTTTTAATTTCAGGCTTCCTTTATAACCCCCACTCCTGCCCGTTCATAGAAATGTTGGTATGGCTTATTATAATGAAGGCCTCACTGCTAATACACATACCGAGTTTTATTTAGTTCGGTTGAGTCTTTTTTGGCAAATAATATAACGCATTTAAACTTCGGTATACGACAAAAGTGTATATAACAAAAGTTACTCTAAATAACAAAATATACAACTTATATATATATATATATATATATATATATATATATATATATAGATATATATTTATATATTCTCTTTGTGTTTAGGCTCGACCTCTCCAGTCTTCGCTCAGCTACAGTTCGTGCACTTCAGAGTACGTTGACGCGAAAGAGTCGCTCGAGCAGAGCGAAGCGTCATCTCCTGCCGTCTCGTCGGAAGATCTCTCCGACTCCTCGGTCCAATCGGACATGGCCGACTCAGAGTACAACGTCACTCTTGACTGTGAGTGTGAGAAGGTGCTTGGGTCAACACACATATATATCTATATCTATTCTATGTTTCTATCTTAGTAGTAAGATTTTTAAAAGAAAAACGCAAATATCTCGGTTAATATTTACGATAGAGAAAAAGTGCATATAACAACAATTGTAGAGCATCAATAGTTCAACAAGATTGGTTCTATAACATTTTACTCTCAGACTCATAATAACGGAGATATTTGGAATTTTTGTTATGAATAGCTAAAATAGATTAGGTCTGAGATACTAACCTTGTGCAACACTTTATTAAAGAAAAACGCTAATATCTCGGTTAATAATCAAGATAGTGGAAATATATATATAACAATATTTATAGACAATTAAATTTGCAATAAGATTGGTTATATACAATTTTTTGATCCGACAAATAATAACGGAGATATTAAGGTTTTTGTAAGTGTTATTATAAAAGATGTTTAGCCGCTCAGCTCTTGGATTTTATGCAGCGAATCGCTGACTAGATAAATGGAAGCCACGACTCTAGCTCTACCGACTGTACGGCTAATAGGGAGGGCTTATCTACAGCTGGGCGCACCCTTTCGGCTGGTGGACTAAAGGATTTTAATGCAGCGAGTCGCTCACTAGATAAATGGAAGCCACGACTCTAGCTCTACCGACTGTACGGCTAATAGGGAGGGCTTATCTACAGCTGGCCACCCTTTCGGCTGGGACTAAGGATTTTATGCAGCGAGTCGCTCACTAGATAAATGGAAGCCACGACTCTAGTCTCCTGAACCCGACTGTACGGCTAATAGGGAGGGCTTATCTAACAGCTGGCCACCCTTTCGGCTGGGACTAAGATTTTATGCATGCGAGTCGCTCACATAGGATAAACTGGAAGCCACGACTCTAGCTCTACCCGACTGTACGGCTAATAGGGAGGGCTTATCTACAGCTGGGCACCCTTTTCGGCTGGGACTAAGGAATTTTTATGAAGCGAGTGGCTCACTAGTTAAATGGAAGCCACGACTCTAGCTCTAACCGACTGTACGGCTAATAGGGAGGGCTTATCTAACAGATGCGCACACTTTCGGCTGGGACTAAGGATTTTATGCAGCTAGTCGCTCACTAGATAAATGGAAGCCACGACTCTAGCTCTAGCAACTGTACGGCTAATAGGGAGGGCTTATCTACAGCTTGCCACCCTTTCGGCTGGGACTAAGGATTTTATGCAGAGTTTCTCTCACTAGATAAATGGAAGCCACGACTCTAGCTCTTAACCGACTGTAACGGCTAATAGGGAGGGCTTATCTACAGCTGGGCACTCTTGTCGGGCTGAGGATTTTATGGGCAGTGAGTCGCTCACTAGATAAATGGAAGCCAATGAATCTAGCACTACCAACTGTACGGCTAATAGGGAGGGCTTATCTACAGCTGGGCACCCTTTTGGCTGAGGATTTTATGCAGCGAGTCGCTCACCTAGATAAATGGAAGCCACTGACTCCACGACTCAAGCTCAACCGACTGTACGGCTAATAGGGAGGGCTTATCTACAGCTGGCACCCTTTCCGGCTGGGACCATAAGGATTTTATGCAGCGAGTCGCTCACTAGAAAAAAGGAAGCCACGACTCTAGCTCTACCGACTGTACGGCTAATATGGAGGGGCTTATCTACAGCTGGGCACTCTTTCGGCTGAGGAATTTTATGCAGTGAGTCGCTCACTAGATAAATGGAAGCTACGACTCTAGCTCTACCGACTGTACGGCTAATAGGGAGGGCTTATCTACAGCTGGGCACCCTTTCGGCTGGGACTAAGGATTTTATGCAGCGAGTCGCTCACTAGATAAATGGAAGCCACGACTCTAGCTCTACCGACTGTACGGCTAATCGGGAGGGCTTATCTACAGATGGGCACCCATTTTCGGCTGGACTAAGGATTTTATGCAGCGAGTCGCTCACTAGATAAATGGAAGCCACGACTTCTAGCTCTACCGACTGTGACGGCTAATAGGGAGGGCTTCTATACAGCTGGGCACCCTTTCCGGCTGAGGATTTTTATGCAGCGAGTCGCTCACTAGATAAATGGAAGCCACGACTCTAGCTCTACCGACTGTACGGCTAATAGGGAGGGCTTATCTACAGCTGGGCACTCTTTCGGCTGAGGATTTTATGCAGTGAGTCGCTCACTAGATAAATGGAAGCCACGACTCTAGCTCTACCGACTGTACGGCTAATAGGGAGGGCTTATCTACAGCTGGGCACCCTTTCGGCTGGGTCTAAGGAGATATTTGCATTTTTCAGTTTTCATCCTCGAGCAAAGCCCCACTCCTGCTCGTGTCACATAAACAATACTCTGTTATATAATAAACCGCATTATTCCAGGCTTAAATACTGATGTATTTTTCATTTTCTAGTTCCAGCGGAGTGTGCCAACCTAACCGGGCGAAGGTCTGTACTCCCGGCACCGCAGCCTAATCCGGAAGGCCTGTCTCTCTGGAACCTCCTCTCGAAGAATATCGGCAAGGATTTGTCTCAAGTATCGATGCCTGTCGCACTCAATGAACCACTCAACATGCTGCAGGTAAGACAGTTGGTTGAGAGAGAGAGGGAGAAGAATAGGGAGAGGAATTGGGATTGGGATAGAGGGGGGGATAGGGATAAGGATAGAGGGAGAGGAATAGGGATAGAGGGAGAGGGAGAGGCGTAGTGAGAGGGGTACGGATAGAGAGAAAGGGATAGGGATACAAGGAGAGGGATAGGGATAAGTTTAGAGTGGGAGAGTTATATGGATAATGATAGAGGGAGAGGGAGAGGGATAGGGATAGACAGAGAGGAATAGGGAAAGGATAGAGGGAGAGGGAGAGTTATAGGGATAAGGATGGAGGGAGAGGTAGAGTTATAGGAATAGACAGAGAGGGTTAGGGATAGAGGGAGAGGGAGAGTTATAGGGATAATGATAGAGGGAGAGGAATAAGGATGGAGGGAGAGGGAGAGGGATAAGGTTGGAGGGAGGGGGAGAGGGAGAGGGATACGGATGGAGGGAGAGGGAGAGGGATAAGGTTGGAGGGAGAGGGAGAGGGATAAGGTTGGAGGGAGAGGGAGAGAGGATAAGGTTGGAGGGAAAAGGGGGAGAGAGGGAGAGGGGAGAGGGAGGAGGGATAAGGTTGGGAGGGAGAGGGAGAGCGATAAGGTTGGAGGGAGAGGGAGAGGGATACGGATGGAGGGAGAGGGAGAGGGATAAGGTTGGAGGGAGAGGGAGAGGGATAAGGTGGGAGGGAGACGGAGAGGGAAAATGTTGGAGGGAGGGGGAGAGGGAGAGGGCGAAGGATGGAGGGAGAGGGAGAGGGATAAGGTTGGAGGGAGAAGGAGAGGGATAAGGTTGGAGGGAGGGGGAGAGGGAGAGGGATACGGATGGAGGGAGAGGGAGAGGGATAAGGTTGGAGGGAGAGGTGAGAGGGATAAGGTTGGAGGGAGAAGGAGAGGGATAATGGTTGGAGGGAGGAGGAGAGGGAGAGGGATAAGTTGGAGGGAGAGGAGAGGGATAAGGGTTGGAGGGAGAAGGAGAGGGATAAGGTTGGAGGGGAGAAGGAGAGGGATAAAGGTAGGAGGGAGACGGGAGAGGGCTAACGGAGGGGAGAGGGAGAGGGGAGAGGGATACGGATGGGAGAGGAGAGGAGAGATGGGAATAAGGTTGGGAAGGGAGAGGTGAGAGGGATACGGATGGAGGGAGAGAGGGAGGGAAGAGGGTAAGGTTGGAGGGAGAGGGAGAGGGATAAGGTTGGAGGGAGAAGGTGGAGGGTATAAGGTTGGAGGGAGGGGGAGAGGGAGCGGGATAAGGTGGGAGGGAGAGGGAGAGGGATAAGTAGGGAGGGAGAGGGAGAGGGAGAGGGATAAGTACGGAGGGAGAGGGAGAGGGATAAGGTTGGAGGGCGAGGGAGAGGGATTAAGGGTTATGGATGGAGGAGGGAGTGGATAAGGACGGAGGCGATTTCTTCTGCAGGGAGAAGGGATTAAGGACGGAGGGAGAGGGACTTCTCTGTCACCTTAATTCTTTCTCTTTCTCCGTTCACCCTCTCCGCGGCTCGTCACCATTCCTCCTTCCCCCCCCACACTTTCCCACCCTCCATCCTTTCCCCTTCTCTTTCTCTTTCGCTTCATCTCTAAGTATATATTAATATATATATATATATATATATATATATTATATACTCTTATATATATAAAATTGTAAACTCTGTCTGTACCTTAATTTTTCTCCTTCGCGAAATGTTTTACACGATAACTTTTCTGTTTCACATGTCATAGACACCTTAATTCTGCATTTTGTTTCTTTGGTGTCTCTTTGCTCTTTCGTTCACCTGCCTTTGTATGTTTGTTTGTTAACTTAATTCACGTTTCTCCTTTCTCTTTCACCTTCCTTCATTCTCTTCTCTGTTCACCTTCCTTCTTTCTCTTTTCTTCTTTCACCTTCCTGCTCTCTGTCTCTTTCCAACCCACACACGCCACCCACACTACACCCCCATCCACCCCCCCCCCCCACCCCCACCCACCAACCCCAACACCAACACAAACAACACACCACCACACACAAACAAAAACACACGACACACACGACACGACACACACACACACACACACACACCAATGACCCCACATACATACCCCAAGCCAAAAAAAACAAACCTCACACAAAACAAACCCCAGAGCCAACGTTCCCCCACCCAATGCCATAAGAAACAAATTAGTACAGAAAGAAAGAGATGTAATACAAAAGATAGTAAACCAAAACCACCTCCATAAACGGTCTGAACCGAATTTATGTCAACTTGGTAATGGACTATATTAGTACTAACCCAACTTAGACTTTAGGCTATTATTAATTTTCTCTGAGACGAACAGGAGTGGGGGTTTATAAGGGAAGCCTGAAAATTAAAAATAGCGATATTTCGTTTTCCCAATTGGTTTTTCGGCAAATATGCACATAACAAAAGTTGTTTATTTTGTTATTTAGAGTAACTTTTGTTATAATCACTTTTGCCGTATATGGAAGTATAAATGAGTATATAACTCACTAAAAAACTATAGAGGGAGTCCACAATTTTAATTTGACTCAAAAGACTCAACCGAACTTAAAACCAAACTCGGTATGTGTGTTAGCAGTGAGGCCTTCATTATAATAAAGCCATACCAACATTTCTATGGACGGGCAGGAGTGGGGGTTATAAGGGAAGCCTGAAATTAAAAAATAGTGATATTTCGTTTTCCTATTGGTTTTCTTTCCGCAAATATAAACATAACAAACAAGTTGTTTATTTTGTTATTTGGAGTAATTTTTTGTTATATACACTTTTGTCGTATACCTATGTATAAAATGAGTTATACGTTAAAAACTTTAGCGGGCACTAACGGCTGAACTTGTAACGAACTTAACAAAAACTCGGTATTTGTCAATTAGCATTAATTCTTCCATGATTAATATAATCATTAAAATTTTTAGGTTCGAATGGGGGGGGGGGGTTATAAGGGAGGCCTGAAATAAAAATTCACCATATTTACATGTATAAGAGACGGGAAATATTAAAAATATCGAAGACTGTGAAGCCTTATCGAACTAATAATTCTATTATTAAGCAAATCCACGGGGAAAGACGGGTATCAAATCCTAAACACTGGGACGAGGTAAATGTCAAAATCATGGGTGCAATGTAAAGCCTGCTAAAAAATACCATCACTATTCAGCCTCATATGAATTCCCGGGCGTAGCCGGGTATCTGAGCTAGTATATATATATATATATATATATATATATATATATAAATGTTTAATTTTGTTATATAACATTGTTGTCCAACGATTTACTTTGTTTCTTCTTTCGCAGAGACTATGCGAAGAGCTGGAGTACTCAGAGCTGCTGGACAAGGCGGCCGAGCTGAGCGATCCGTACGAGCGAATGGTGTATATAGCGGCATTTGCTGTATCGGCTTACGGCTCTACGTACTTCCGAGCGGGCTCCAAGCCTTTCAACCCTCTCCTTGGCGAGACCTATGAATGCATCAGGGAGGACAAGGGGTTCATGTTTATAGCTGAACAGGTAAGGGACGATATATATATATATATATATATATATATATATATATGTATATATATATATATACTAGCTGAGATACCCAGCTTCGCTCGGGAATTGATTTGAGGCTGAATAGTGATGGTATATTTTTGGCAAGGCTTTACTTTGCACAATATTTTGACATTTACCCGTCCCAGTGTTTAGGGTTAATACCCGTCGTTGGCATTTGTTAATAATAAAATTATTTTTTTTGTAAGACTTCACTGTCCTGCATATTGTCATATTTCCCGTCTCCTGTGCATTATGCATAGATTTGAATTATTAAGGAGAAAATATTGACATACATTTGAATTAATTTTTTCAGCTGAGGTACCTGCGTAGTTCATTATTGAAAAGAAGTGTTGAGCAAATTTCTCTAAATAACAAAATAAACAACTTTTGTTATGTGCATATTTGCCGAAACCCCAATAGGAAATCACTATTATTAATTTCAGGCCTCCCTTACAACCCCCACTCCTGCCCGTCCCTAGAAATGTTAGTATAGCTTATTATAATGAAGGCGTTAGTACTAATTCACATACCGAGTTTGGTTTAATTCGGTTGAGTCTTTAGTGCCAAATAAAATTGTGGACTCCCGCTATAGTTTTTAGCGTATAACTAATTTATGCTTCCGTATACGACAAAAGTGCATATAACAAAAGTTACTCTAAATGACAAAATAAACAACTTTTGTTATGTGCATATTTGCTGAAAAAGCAATAGTAAACGATATATCGCTATTTTTAATTTCAGGCCTCCCTTATAACCCCCACTCCTGTTCGTCTCAGAGAATATTTATATAGCCTAAAGTCTAAGTTGGGTTAGTAGTAATATACATACCAAGTTTCATAAAATTCGGTTCAGCCGTTTATGCGTAAAAAGGTAACAAACAAACAAACAGACACCAAAGGAAATATAAAAATATCGAAGACTGCGAAGCCTTATCGAACAAATATTCTATTATTAGCAAATCCACGGCAAAGATGGGTATCAATCCTAAACACTGGGACGGGTAAATGTCAAAATATTGTGCAATGTAAAGCCTGCTAAAAAATACCATCACCATTCAGCCTCAAATGAATTCCCGGGCGAAGCCGGCTATCTCAGCTAGTTTATATATATATATATATATATATATATATATATAT
This sequence comes from Riptortus pedestris, assembly GCA_019009955.1. Lineage (NCBI taxonomy): Eukaryota > Metazoa > Arthropoda > Insecta > Hemiptera > Alydidae > Riptortus > Riptortus pedestris. The sequence continues at coordinate 949,976 of JADPXZ010000007.1, forward strand.
ATATATATATATATATATATATTTTGTTGCGAAAAATTAATACTTGGAAGATTGCCTGAAGGAGAGGGAGCCGTGCATTTGATCTAAGTAGGGCCTTCCAGGAAGATCTGGAACTTCTAGTCTAGACCTTTCCTTGCCTAGTCCCTTCTCCAGGCATTTATAAGAGACTCTGCCAGTACCTCAGTTCAGTCGACGCTCGACGGTCATCCAGGGGTGTTCAGTGCTACAGTGCGACTTAGTGCAGTGCGGTAAAGTGTTTTTATAAGAAGAACAGTGTTGTGCCGTGACTGTAAGTAACAGTTTAGTGCCGTGTTTAAGACAGTGCAGTGCCGCGAAGCAAAGGACAGTGCAGTGCCGCGAAGTAAAGGACAGTGCAGTGCCGCGAAGTAAAGGACAGTGCAGTGCCGCGAAGTAAAGGACAGTGCAGTGCCGTCTTGTTGGGGGGGGAGACAGAGATGGGGAGTCTGTGAGAAAGAAAGGGTGCGGGGAAGGGCATGTGAGAGAGCGAGAGAGAGAGAGAGAGAGAGTGTGAGAAAGACAGAGGACGAGTTAGAAAAAGAGAGAAAAAACATGGAAATTGAGAGAGAAAGTGAAAGTGTCATAAATCAATAAAAAATAAACTAATTATAACTAATAAACTAATATATATATATATATATATATATATATAATATATATATATATATACACTCAACCGCTAAAAAACCGGACACATAGATTTAGTCTTATAATTTTGTTAAATACTTAATATATATGTGCATTAATCTTTTTAATTAAAATAATTGGTTAATCTATAGGTTATTTAAACAAAATATGCCAAAAGTGAATAATTTTTATTGATTATTTACAAAAAAATACAAAATAAAAAAAAATAAAAAAGATATTAACACATTTAAAAAAAAAAAATTATTCTTCATTTTTATTACAGTGAATGGTAGACTTGGCTAGCCGAAGCGTTTCGGCAATGTAACGTAAGCTCCGGCCTTCCATCTAAGTTTGAAAGAGCCATTATTCTGGACCGAAATAAAAATAAAACATTAATTAAAGAAAATGCTTGGTTAATAATTAAAGATGTTTAAATGTGCGAAAAACTACTTACAGTTTAGAATAGATCAACTTGACGACAAATAAATCTAATCTGAGTTTTATCTAATTGTTTACTAATCCTGAAGGGATTAGTTCAATGGACTTAGACTCTAAATTCTCTGTAATAACTAGAATAGCCACATAAAGAAAATTGATGAAAATTAGCTTTTAATACGACAAAAATGAAGTGGCCGGTTTTTTTTGCGGTTGAGTGTATATATAGCTTATATAAACATTCTGCTTTCAGGTTAGCCACCACCCACCAGTAAGCGTCTGTCATGCAACGTCTAGGAACTTCACATTTTGGGCAGATTCCAGGATCAAGACAAAATTCTGGGGACGGAGCATGGAATTCCAACCAATGGGTAAGTAGCTCGCTGCATAAAATCCTTAGGCGAAAGTGAGCAGAGCTGTAGATAAGCCCTCCCTATTAGCCAGCTAGAGCTAGAGTCGTGGCTTCCATTTATCTAGTGTACGACTCACTGCATAAAATCCTTAGTCCCAGCCGAAAGGGTGCCCAGCTGTAGATAGCCCTCCTTATTAGCCGTACAGTCGGTAGAGCTAGAGTCGTGGCTTCCATTTATCTAGTGTACGACTCACTGCATAAAATCCTTAGTCCCAGCCGAAAGGGTGGCCAGCTGTAGATAAGCCCTCCCTATTAGCCGTACAGTCGGTAGAGCTAGAGTCGTGGCTTCCATTTATCTAGTGTGCGACTCGCTGCATAAAATCCTTAGTCCCAGCCGAAAGGGTGCCCAGCTGTAGATAAGCCCTCCCTATTAGCCGTACAGTCGGTAGAGCTAGAGTCGTGGCTTCCATTTATCTAGTGAGCGACTCGCTGCATAAAATCCTTAGGCCCAACCGAAAGCGTGCCCAGCTTAAGAAAACCCCTCCCTATTAGCCGTACAGTCGGTAGAGCTAGAGTCGTGGCTTCCATTTATCTAGTGAGCGACTCGCTGCATAAAATCCTTAGTCCCAGCCGAAAGGGTGCCCAGCTGTAGATAAGCCCTCCCTATTAGCCGTACAGTCGGTAGAGCTAGAGTCGTGGCTTCCATTTATCTAGTGAGCGACTCGCTGCATAAAATCCTTAGTCCCAGCCGAAAGGCGTGCCCAGCTGTAGATAAGCCCTTCCTATTAGCCGTACCAGCTGTAGATAAGCCCTCCCTATTAGCCGTACAGTCGGTAGAGCTAGAGTCGTGGCTTCCATTTATCTAGTGAGCGACTCGCTGCATAAAATCCTTAGTCCCAGCCGAAAGGGTGCCCAGCTGTAGATAAGCCCTCCCTATTAGCCGTACAGTCGGTAGAGCTAGAGTCGTGGCTTCCATTTATCTAGTGAGCGACTCGCTGCATAAAATCCTCAGCCGAAAGGGTGCCCAGCTGTAGATAAGCCCTCCCTATTAGCCGTACAGTCGGTAGAGCTAGAGTCGTGGCTTCCATTTATCTAGTGAGCGACTCGCTGCATAAAATCCTCAGCCGAAAGGGTGCCCAGCTGTAGATAAGCCCTCCCTATTAGCCGTACAGTCGGTAGAGCTAGAGTCGTGGCTTCCATTTATCTAGTGAGCGACTCGCTGCATAAAATCCTTAGTCCCAGCCGAAAGGGTGCCCAGCTGTAGATAAGCCCTCCCTATTAGCCGTACAGTCGGTAGAGCTAGAGTCGTGGCTTCCATTTATCTAGTGAGCGACTCGCTGCATAAAATCCTTAGTCCCAGCCGAAAGGGTGCCCAGCTGTAGATAAGCCCTCCCTATTAGCCGTACAGTCGGTAGAGCTAGAGTCGTGGCTTCCATTTATCTAGTGAGCGACTCGCTGCATAAAATCCTTAGTCCCAGCTGTAGATAAGCCCTAACTTATCTTCCATTTTTTTTTTCAGGCACAGTCAACGTTAGACTAGAAAAAGCAGACAGCACAGGTCACGACATATACACATGGAACAAAGTAACATCTTGTGTTCACAATCTGTTCGGCGGTCAGCGCTGGGTCGACCAATATGGAGAACTAGTTATAACGACTCCTGGAATCACTTGTAAACTCAGCTTCGTTAAGGTATGTATTATTTTAATTACTTTCTTAATTACAAATGCTAATTACCCTCACAAAACATAAATATAATTACATACAACTATTTAAATAAATATGATACAATTAAAGCAGATTTCCCTTAACTAAAACCTTGTATTAATTCCTTCATTACTTCTTAGAATTAAAATTCAAATATACAATTTTTATGTATTTTGAATATTAACCGAGATATTTGCATTTCTTAATTTTCAAAATTCAGTAACCCCCACTCCTGCACTTTTCTCAAAACCTGGTTAATTTCAGAAAATTCGAAATATCTCCGTTATTATGAGTCGGATCATAAAATGTTATAGAACCAATCTTATTGTAAATTAAATTCTCTATAAATATTGTTATATACAATTTTTATGTATTTTGAATATTAACCGAGATATTCGAATTTATTAATGCAAAAAGGATATATGTTGAGACGAGATGACAAGCTATTTATACCAACCTAAGGGAAATCTGCTTAATTTACGCAGCCCCTTGGTTATTTATTTTATAAATGATTGATAACTTTATTATTTATACATTATTATTGTGTTTAAATTTATTTTATTTATTCATATCAATTAATTTTTTTTTTAGTTTGCAGAGTGCCTTTATAATAAATAGATCAGACTTGACTGAACTCTATTAAGCTCCCGTTTTCATTTTTAGGAATTTCGAAAATTCTCTCCAATAATTCTTAATATCTCCGTTACTATGCGTCGAATGTAAAAATTGTATATAACCAATCTTATTGCAAATTAAATTTACTATAAATATTGTTATATACATTTATTCTCTATCTTGAATATTAACCGAGATATTAGCGTTTTTCTAAAGTGTTGCAGAAGGTTAGTATCTCAGACCTAATCTATTTATTTTAGCTAAAATTCCAAATATCTCCGTTATTATGAGCCTGAGAGTAAAATGTTATAGAACCAATCTTGTTGAACTATTGATGCTCTACAATTGTTGTTATATGCACTTTTTCTCTGTTGCATATTAACCGAGATTTTTGCATTTTTCTTTCAAAGTAGAATTTTTGGTGTTTAGCCTGGCACTCGGCAGATTAAAAATAAAAATTAAAGAGTGTACGAATATCTCTTGTAACGATGCTAGGCATCGTTTTGGTCGCAGAAAAAGCACGAAGTCGTCGGGACGGTGACTGACGAGAGAGAGGGCAAAGTAGTTCGGAAGCTCTTCGGAAAATGGAGCGAGGCGCTGTACTGCGGAGTTGCACCTTCTGCTAAATGCATATGGAGACAAGGTAATAATTTTTTACAGTATTTTTTTATATATATATATATATATATATATATATATATATATATATATATTATTATAAGGATAGAGAGAGGGATAGATGGAGTGGGAGGGAAAGAGGGGGGAAAGGAGGAGGGGAATTTACAGTCGGTAGAGCTAGAATCGTGGGTTCCATTTATCTAGTGAGCGACTCGCTGCATAAAATCCTCAGCCAAAAGGGTGCCCAGTTGTAGATAAGCCCTCCCTATTAGCTCGGTAGAGCTAGAGTCGTGGGTTCCATTTATCTAGTGAGCGACTCGCTGCATGAAATCCTCCCTATTAGCCGTACAGACGGTAGAGCTAGAGTCGTGGGTTCCATTTATCTAGTGAGCGACTCTCTGCATAAAATCCTCAGCAGAAAGGGTGCCCACCTGTAGATAAGCCCTCCCTTTTAGCCGTACAGTCGGTAGAGCTAGAGTCGTGGGTTCCATTTATCTAGTGAGCGACTCGCTGCATAAAATCCTCAGTCGAAAGGGTGGCCAGCTGTAGATAAGCCCAGCCTATTAGCCGTACAGGCGGTCGAGCTAGAGTCGTGGCTTCCATTTATCTAGTGAGCGACTCGCCTGCATAAAATCCTCAGCCGAAAGGGTGGCCAGCTGTAGATAAGCCCTCCCTATTAGCCGTACAGTCGGTAGAGCTAGAGGTCGTGGCTTCCATTTATCAAGTGAGCTACTCGCTGCATAAAATCCTTAGTCCCAGCCGAAAGGGTGCCCAGATGTAGATAAGCCTCCCTATTAGCCATACAGTCGGTAGAGCTAGAGTCGTTAGGTTCCATTTATCTAGTGAGCGGACTCGCTGCATGAAATCCTTAGTCCCAGCCGAAAGGGTGGCCAGCTGTAGATAAGCCCTACATATTAGCCGTACAGTCGGTAGAGCTAGAGTCGTGGGTTCCATTTATCTAGTGAGCGACTCGCTGCATAATATCCTTAGTCCCAGCCGAAAGGGTGCCCAGCTGTAGATAAGCCCTCCCTATTAGCCGTACAGTCTTAGAGCTAGAGTCGTGGGTTCCATTTATCTAGTGAGCGACTCGCTGCATAAAATCCCAGCCGAAGGGTGGCCAGTGTAGATAAGCCCTCCCTATTAGCCGTACAGTCGGTAGAGCTTAGAGTCGTGGCTTCCATTTATCTAGTGAGCGACTCGCTGCATAAAATCCTTAGTCCCAGCGGAAAGGGTGCCCAGCTGTAGATAAGCCCTCCCCTATTAGCCGTACAGTCGGTAGAGGTAGAGTCGTGCGTTCCATTTCTCTAGTGATCGACTCGCTGCATAAAATCCTTAGTCCCAGACGAAAGGGTGCCCAGCTGTAGATAAGCCATCCCTATTAGCCGTACAGTCGATAGAGCTAGAGTCGTGGCTTCCATTTATCTAGTGAGCGACTCGCTGCATAAAATCCTTAGTCCCAGCCGAAAGGGTGGCCAGCTGTAGATAAGCCCTCCCTATTAGCCGTACAGTCGGTAGAGCTAGAGTCGTGGCTTCCATTTATCTAGTGAGCGACTCGCTGCATAAAATCCTTAGTCCCAACCGACCGGGTGCCCAGCAGTAGATAAGCCCTCACTAGTAGCCGTTCAGTCGTGGCTTCCATTTTCTAGTGAGCGTCTCGCTGCATAATATCCTTAGTCCCAGCCGAAAGGGTGCCCAGCTGTAGATAAGCCCTCCCTATTAGCCGTACAGTCGGTAGAGCTAGAGTCGTGGCTTCCATTTATCTAGTGAGCGACTCGCTGCATAAAATCCTTAGTCCCAGCCGAAAGGGTGCCCAGCTGTAGATAAGCCCTCCCTATTAGCCGTACAGTCGGTAGAGCTAGAGTCGTGGCTTCCATTTATCTAGAGAGCGACTCGCTGCATAAAATCCTCAGCCGAAAGGGTGCCCAGCTGTAGATAAGCCCTCCCTATTATCCGTACAGTCGGTAGAGCTAGAGTCGTGGCTTCCATTTATCTAGTGAGCGACTCGCTGCGTAAAATCCTTAGTTTTATTTTTACTTCATATATTATTTATTCCTTGTTGGGTTGTTGCAGGTACTATGCCTCCGGACTACGAGTTGTACTACGGCTTCACCAGGTTTGCGATAGAGCTGAATGAATTGCAGCCCGACATGGTCAACTATCTTCCTGTCACTGATACAAGGTTCAGGCCTGATCAGAGGTGAGTTGGAGAGAGAGAGAGAGAGAGAGAGAGGTGTGTGTGTGTGTGTGTGTGTGTGTGTGTGTGTGAGAGAGAGAGAGAGAGAGAGAGAGAGAGAGAGAGAGAGAGAGAGAGAGAGAGTGTGTGAGAGAGAGAGAGAGAGTGTGTGTGTGTGTGTGAGAGAGAGAGAGTGTGTGTGTGTGTGTGTGAGAGAGAGAGAGTGTGTGTGTGTGAGAGAGAGAGAGAGTGTGTGTGTGTGTGTGTGAGAGAGAGAGAGAGAGTGTGTGTGTGTGTGTGTGTGTGAGAGAGAGAGAGAGAGAGAGAGAGAGAGAGAGAGAGTGAGAGAGAGAGAGAGAGTGTGTGTGAGAGTGTGTGTGTGTGAGAGAGAGAGAGAGAGAGAGAGAGAGAGAGAGAGAGAGTGTGTGAGAGAGAGAGAGAGAGAGAGAGAGAGAGTGTGTGTGAGAGAGAGAGAGAGAAGGAGAGAGTGTGTGAGAGAGAGAGAGAGAGAAAGAGAGTGAGTGAGAGAGAGAGAGAGAGAGTGAAGGTGGGAGTGGGGGTGTAGAGTGGATGAATTTTGAAAATTCCAAATATCTCCGTTATTATGCGTCAAATCGAAAAATTGTACATAACCAATCTTATTGCAAATTAAATTTACTATAAATATTGTTATATACATTTATTCTCTATCTTGAATATTAGCCGAGATATTTGCATTTTTCAGTTTTCATCCTCGAGCAAAGCCCCACTCCTGCTCGTGTCGCATAAACAATACTCTGTTATATAATAAACCGCATTATTCCAAGCTTAAATACCAAATATTGTTTTCGCGATACACAAAATATTAATATTTCTTATTTTTCCAGGTTACTTGAAGAAGGCAATTTGGAAGAAGCTGAAAGGGTGAAACTAACTTTGGAACAAGCGCAGAGGGAAAGGAGAAAGCGATATGAAAATGAAGGAGTTATGTACAACCCACGATGGTTCAGGTAAATATATATATATATATATATATATATATATATATATATATATAGAGTCTCGCTAAATAAATTCCGTTGGAACCCACGACTCTAGCTCTACCGACTGTACGGCTAATAGGGAGGGCTTATCTACAGCTGGGCACCCTTTCGGCTGGGACTAAGGATTTTATGCAGCGAGTTGCTCACTAGATAAATGGAAGCCACGACTCTAGCTCTACCGACTGTACGGCTAATAGGGAGGGCTTATCTACAGCTGGCCACCCTTTCGGCTGGGACTAAGGATTTTATGCAGCGAGTCGCTCACTAGATAAATGGAAGCCACGACTCTAGCTCTACCGACTGTACGGCTAATAGGGAGGGCTTATCTACAGCTGGGCACCCTTTCGGCGGGGACTAAGGATTTTATGCAGCGAGTCGCTCACTAGATACTGGTACGCCACGACTCTAGCTCTACCGACTGTACGGCTAATAGGGAGGGCTTATCTACAGCTGGCCACCCTTTCGGCTGGGACTAAGGATTTTATGCAGCGAGTCGCTCACTAGATAAATGGAAGCCACGGACTCTAGCTCTACCGACTGTACGGCTAATAGGGAGGGCTTATCTACAGCTGGCCACCCTTTCGGCTGGGACTAAGGATTTTATGCAGCGAGTCGCTCACTAGATAAATGGAAGCCACGACTCTAGCTCTACCGACTGTACGGCTAATAGGGAGGGCTTATCTACAGCTGGGCACCCTTTCGGCTGAGTATTTTATGCAGCGAGTCGCTCACTAGATAAATGGAAGCCACGACTCTAGCTCTACCGACTGTACGGCTAATAGGGAGGGCTTATCTACAGCTGGGCACCCTTTCGGCTGGGACTAAGGATTTTATGCAGCGAGTCGCTCACTAGATTAATGGAAGCCACGACTCTAGCTCTACCGACTGTACGGCTAATAGGGAGGGCTTATCTACAGCTGGGCACCCTTTCGGCTGGGACTAAGGATTTTATGCAGCGAGTCGCTCACTAGATAAATGGAGCCCACGACTCTAGCTCTACCGACTGTACGGCTAATAGGGAGGGCTTATCTACAGCTGGCCACCCTTTCGGCTGGGACTAAGGATTTTATGCAGCGAGTCGCTCACTAGATAAATGGAACCCACGACTCTAGCTCTACCGACTGTACGGCTAATAGGGAGGGCTTATCTTCAGCAAGTCGCTCACTATATTATTATATTTCATTTTATAATATCGATCTAACTGTTTTATATTTATTTCAGGAAAGTAACTCGAGAGAACGGAGACGAGACTTGGGAGTTTGCACAGGACTATTGGAACGTTCGCAAAAACCCCGGATTTGTTAATATCCAGTTGGAGCCGCTCTGGTGACGGTTCATTTCATTTTAAAAGAAAACGTCCATCGACAGAATACTTAATCAAATTGTTAAATAATTAAATTGTTTATTTCGTTGTTTAATTTTTATTATTATAAATAAATATATATTCTATTTTGTTTAATTTTAACGATAACGAAAAAAAAATGAAAGTATATATATATCTATATATATAAAAATGATTGTTATATTGTTCGTTATTTTTTTTTTTATTTTATGAATATTGTTTTTTTTGTTTATAGGAAATAGAGTATTTGAGATAATTGTTTAAATATTTTTCGGTATATATGTATTAGCACGAGGGTTATGTGATTGCAATTCGTTAGGTTGTACGCTGCTGTATATCAATTTCGTTTGGAGTGTTTAGCTGCTCTTCATTTAATTCGAGAAGAATTTCAGGAAAATTCCAAATATCTCCGTTATTAAAGTTCGGATCGAAAAATTGTACATAAACAATCTTATCGCAAATTAAATTTACTATAAATATTGTTATATACATTTATTCTCTAGAATGAATATTAGCTGAGATATTTGCATTTTTCGGTTTTCATCCTCGAGCAAAGCCGTCCTGGTCGTTCATCCTGGTTTCATCCTGCTCGTGTCACATAAACAATACTCTGTTATATAATAAACCGCATTATTCCAAGCTTAAATGCCAATTTTCTGTAATCGTTGAATAATGGTAACATTACTAAACTGAAATGAGTGAAGAAAGTAATTGCCTTCTTAATTAGTAATAAATATAAATTAAGAAATAATTTGAAGTTGGAAATTAAATGCTTTTAAATGTTTCTTAACATTGTAAGAATTTATTTTAACAAAATAAATTGAAATGCGAATGAATTATTCGTGGAAATAATCGATATATTTTAAAATTTAAATATAATAATAATTACCTTCCTTGTTTATAACGCGCACTTGTTTATAACTGCACTACTTGACAATCATCACTAGTTGTTTTATAACTATGCTTATAACCTGCCAACAACGATGCTTATAACCTACCAACAACATACCATAATCTTGACAACATCCTAATTTTGTTCATATTCTGCTTAGATCTGATCATGTATTACACGATTACAGAAAAAATGTAATATCACACTCGTGATGAAAGTAGAATTTACAACTCTCGTCAAATTACCAGACTCGCTTCGCTCGTGTGGCTAAACGTTTCACTCGAGTTATAAAATAATCTACTTTCGTCACTTGGATAATAAATAACTATTATATAAATTACAGCTAATTATGTTTTTTAAATGAAATACACACACATATATATATATATATATATTTATATATATATATATATATATATATATATATATCAAAAAACATACGACCTTTTTTGATCCGATGCATAATTGATTATACAAATGAAGTGCAGCTATAACCCGAGCCAAAGTGGGCGGGGCTACATTATAGGCCACGCCTCCTTTTTACTACAGCAACCTACAACTGCTATAACAATCGACCCCGCTGATTGGCATATATATGTCTAGCTGACGTAATAAAAAGTTTTAAATTAAAATTCCGGAATCTTACATTCCCGCTCTAATGAATAAACTAAACACATGAATTATGAATAACTTTTTCGAATAATACTACTGCTAATAATAATAATAATGAGTAAAAAAATTGTAGAATAAATAGCACAATTTTTATTACATTAGAGACAATTTTTATGACTGAATATAATAAAAAATGTGGTCGTTTCGAAGGCTGATTTATTCTTCCGCTTGTTAATTTAATTTCTGGGGTTTTTAGCAAAGATTTTGTGCGAAAGAAAATTGCGTAATTTTAATTTGATGTAATCGGTAAAACTTTTGGTCGATTTTTATTTTTGAAACCATCTTTCATTTTTGTAAAGAATTGTTTTGTGGTGTGTGTGTGTGTCTATATATATATATATATATATATATATATATATATATATATATATATATATAAGAGAGAGAGTGAGTGTGGGTGGGTGAGAGAGAGAGAGAGAGAGAGGGAGAGAGAGAGCGAGAGAGAGAGAGAGAGGGAGAGAGAGGGAGAGTGAGAGAGCGAGAGAGAGAGAGAGGGTGAGGGAGAGGGAGGGGGAGGGAGAGGGGAGAGGGAGAGGGAGAGGGAGAGGGAGAGGGAGAGAGAGAGGGAGAGGGAGAGAGATGAGAGAGAGAGAAAATAAGTTTGTGTGAGAGGGAGTAGGAAAGAGTGAGTGAGAGAGCGGGATAAGCGGCGCGAGAGAAAAAGAGGGTTTGTGTGTGTGTGTGTGTGTGTGTGAGAGAGAGAGAGAGAGAGGGGAGAGGTTATCAATCTACTGATAGTGTTATCAGTAGACACCTTTTTGACAGTTAGTGACCACATGGTCGCCATCTGTCAAAAATCCAAGAGATGAAAAATAACAGAGAAAGGGGGGGGGGAGAGAGAGAGAGAGAGAGAGAGAGAGAGAGAGAGAGAGAGAGAGAGAGAGAGAGAGAGAGAGAGAGAGAGAGAGAGAGAGAGAGAGAGAGAGAGAAAGAAAGTGAGAGAACCAAAATCAACTTCTCCGACATCATAAAATCATCTCGTCAAAAAATCATTTCCAAAAATATCGTCGCTAATTCAGAAATAAAAAATCACCAAAGTTTTTTCCGATTCCTTCATAAAAACTTCAACGGTATTCATTCTTGCCAGTATTTCAAATGTATGTGTTTTTGTTTCGTCTCTTTTAATTTATAATATAAACAAACAATTAAATTAACATTAATTAATAATTAAATTTAACAAAAGAGCTGTATACGATCAAAAAAATCTATTTATTTATACAGACACACAAACAAAAATATTATCGTTACCATTTAGCTTTTAGTTGTTAATATATATAATAAGGATTGTATTATATTTTGTGATATTATTTAAAAAAAGTCTCTCTAATTGTTTAAACAATTAAAAAAATGTTTTATTATTTTAAACAAATTAAACGGATTGTGAATCGAATTTTAACAATTTTAGCGGTGATAGTTATATTAATTTTAGTTGCTGAGGGAATGTTTTTAATATTTTGTGTTGGTTATATTTGGTTATTTAGAAAATGTAAGACACACGATACATAATTGTAAATGTACCAAGAAACTCAATTAAGAAAAGAGAATGAAATTTCAGTTGTATTTCACGAAATTTTCAGTAATAACTGTAATTCGACAATATATGTCTATTGTCCCCTTTTGTAATAAATTTCATTGTATTTCGTGAGATTTTTTAAAACACAAATATCAGTTGTATTTCATGAAATTTTCATTAAATTTCAGTTGTTTTTATTATTTATTTATATTTTTGAGAACTCGTTAACATGTGTTTTCGTGAAATATTCATTAAATACAGTAATAAGACAATTTATATTTCCAGTTTATTATCATCTACTATATTAAATAAATTTCACGATATTTAAGTTGTATTTCATGAAATTTTCATCAATAACTATTATTAGGCAATTTATAATTCTCTATTATTAATAATTTCATTAAATTTCAGTTGTTTTATTTATTATTATTTAGACTATATTATTAATATGTTGATATGAGAATCATTGATAAATATCAGTTTGTATTTCATGAAATTTTCATTATATGTCAGCTGTTTTTATTTATTTATTTCTTTTTTTGAGAACTTTTTAACATGTTAACGTAAGATCTATAAACTAGTGGCAGTTGTATTTCGTGAAATATATATGATTATCTTCAGTTTTTAATAAATTTCATGATATATGAGTCATATTTTATTTATTTTTTTAATCACTATATTTCAGTTGTATTTTGTGAATTTTCACTCTATGTCAGTCATATTTTGTGAAATTTCACTATATTTCATGAAATTTTATTAAATTTCAGTTGTTAGGCAATTAGCTTTAAATAGACAATTTATGATTCCAGCTGATAATTATTTCACGAAATATAAATTATCAAATTAGTAAAATTATTTAAAAATATGAGTTTAACAAATTTCACTATATTTCCGTTGTATTTCATAAAATTTTCCTTATTAACACTAATTAGCCAATTTATATTTCATGAAATTTATTTCTATGGCTCTTTCATTAGAACGTTAATATCAGATTTTTTTAAAAAAAAACAACAAATATCAATTGTTGATTTTTTTTAAAAAACAAATAAAGCTGTATTTCATGAAATTCTCATTAAATTTAGCTGTTTTTATTTATTGTGAGAACTCATTAACAAGTGTATTTCGTGAAATTTTTATTATAAACAATAATTAGACAATTTATATTCCCTGTTTATGATTATTTACTATTTTTAATAAATTTCATGAAATTTTCATTAAATTTCAGTTGTTCTTATTTATTTATTTTATTTTTTTGATAACTCATTGACATGTGTATTTCATGAAATTTGTATTAAATACAGTAATTAGGCAATTTTTATTTCCATTTGATAATTATCTCTTATTTATAATGAATTTCATTAAATATCAGATTTGTTAATATAACATTAGTAGTATTTTGTGAAGTTTTCATTAAAAATATTTATCAGACAATTTATATTTCCAGTCGATTATCTCCAACTTTTAATAAATTTCACAATATTTCAGTTGTATTTCATGAAATTTTGATTAGGAGCATTATTTAGACGATTTATGTTTGCAGCTGATAATTATTTCGCGAAATATAAATTTTCAAATTAGTGCAGTTTATTAAAAAATATGAGTTAAATAAATTTCATTTGTATTTCATAAAATTTTCATTAATAGCACTAATTTAACAATTTATATTTCGTGAAATTTATTTCTATGGCTCTTTCATTAGAACGTTAATATCAGATTTTTTTAAAAAAAAACAAAAAAAAATACAAATATCAATTGTATTTCATGAAATTTTCATTAAATTTCAGTTGTTGTTTTTAGACTATTTCATTAACACGTTGATATTAGATTTATTAACAAATATCAGTTGTATTTCATAAAATGTTCATTAAATTTCAGTTGTTTTATATATTTAATTTTTTTTTATGCTGTTACATTAACAAGTTGAAATCTGATTCATGCACAAATTTCAGTTTATCTCGTGAAATTTTCATTAAATACATTAGTCAGACAATTTTTATTTTTGTCAATCATCCCACAATTTTAAATAAATTTCACGAAATACAACTGAAGTATTGTGAAATTTATACGACAATTTATATTTCGTGAAATAATCATCAGCCGCAGACATAAATCGTCTAATAAATGCTACTAATGAAAATTTCATGAAATACAACTCAAATATAGTGAAATTTATTACAAATAAGAGATAATTATCAACTGGAAATATAAATTGTCTTATTACTGTATTTTTTAATAAATTTCACTAATAAGACAATTTATATTTCGTGAAATAAATATCAGCTGCAAACATAAATCGTCTAAATAATGCTCCTAATGAAAATTTCATGAAATGCAACTGAAATATAGTGAAATTTCACAAAATATGACTAATATATTGTGCAATTTATTAAAAACAGTAAATAATCATAAATATAATAAACATTTCACGAAATACCACTGAAGTATGTTTGTTGTGACAATTTATATTTCGTGAAATAATTATCAGCTGCAAACATAAATCGTCTAAATAATGCTCCAAATGAAAATTTCATAAAATAAAATTTAAATATCGTGATATTTATTACAAATAATAGATAACTATCGACTAGAAATACAAATTGTCTAATTGTTCACGATATTTCAGTTGTATTTCATGAAATTTCCATTAAAAACAATAATTAGTCAAGTTATATTTCCAGTTGATTGCCCCCTATTTTTAATAAATTTCACAATATTTCAGTTTTCTGAAATTCTGTTATTAACATGTTAATATCATATTTGTTTACAAATTTCAGTTGTATTTCAGTGAAAATTTCATTAAAAACACTAACGAGACAGTTTATATTTCTTGACAATTATCTCACAATTTTAATAAAATTTCACGATATTTCATTTATATAAGAATCTTCTGTTAACATATGTTAATATCAAATTTATCGACTGAATATCAGCTGTATTTTGTGAAATTTTCATTCTCTAATAATGTTATTGTTAAAACAATTAATTCAGTGCCATTTTCATTTATTATTGAAAGATCATTTGTTTAAACATTAGCATGTGTGTGTGTGTGTCTTTCGTTTTGAAATATATATCTCTCTCTCTCACTTTACAATTATTCTGTTTAAACAAAATATTGTAAACAACTCTTGCAGCGTTGTGTTATATTTCCTGTATGTATTTTATTTTTTTATTACATCTAATGAGTTAATTAAATCTACTGAATGTAATAAAATCAAAAGTATTCTGAATTTTATTATTAATTACACAAAAGATTATTTCTCGGATATTCTGTTTCCGAAATGGTATTACTGTTATGTTTCTTGAAATTAATTTTGCTCGTCTGAAAGTACATATGTGTGTGTGTATGTACATAAAATGCATCGTAAATAAAAATATGTAAATTAAACTATGTATAAAAAATAAATATATACTAATATATATATATTCGGGGGTCGACTTTCTAACCTTTCAAATATTTCTGTTTAACATTCTCCTAGTTGTGTCTAGCAAAATCTCGACATGTTTTATATCGCAGGCATTAATATGATGCAACTGGAGTATATCGGCTAAATTGTGCTATTTAGCCAGCCGAAGGACTTTTTAGTAAGTGTACTAGGTAGTAGAGTGGGCTATTGTAGCTGTATAGCTGTCAACATAATTACAGGCCGATCTGCTTCTATTTAACATTCTCCTAGTTGTGTCTAGCAAAATCTCGACGTGTTTTATATCGGATCGCAGGCATTAATATGATGCAACTGGAGTATATCGGCTAAATTGTGCTATTTAGCCAGCCGAAGGACTTTTTAGTAAGTGTACTAGGTAGTAGAGTGGGCTATTGTAGCTGTATAGCTGTCAACATAATTACAGGCCGATCTGCTTCTATTTAACATTCTCCTAGTTGTGTCTAGCAAAATCTCGACGTGTTTTATATCGAATCGCTTGCATTAATATGATGCAACTGGAGTATATCGGCTAAATTGTGCTATTTAGCCAGCCGAAGGACTTTTTAGTAAGTGTACTAGGTAGTAGAGTGGGCTATTGTAGCTGTATAGCTGTCAACATAATTACAGGCCGTTCTGCTTCTTTTTAACATTCTCCTAGTTGTGTCTAGCAAAATCTCGACGTGTTTTATAGCGGATCGCAGGCATTAATATGATGGCACTGGAGTATATCGGCTAAAAATGTGCTATTTAGCCAGCCGAAGGACTTTTTAGTAAGTGTACTAGGTAGTAGAGTGGGCTATTGTAGCTGTATAGCTGTCAACATAATTACAGGCCGATCTGCTTCTATTTAACATTCTCCCAGTCGTGTCTAGCAAAATCTCGACATGTTTTAACTCATGCTACTTCAATGTATGCAAAGGTTAGAGAGCCATCCCCCGATAACTTGTTCTCAAACGCTTTCCTATTACGATATAGTTATTTCTCTAGAGCTATGAAATAAAGGAACACTATATGTAAACATGACATTTCATTTTCTAATAATGTAGAAAGAAATATATTACGTATAAAAATTAAGTGTTGTTTTGTTTTATTTTTGCTTACCCTTATATATATATATATAGATATATATATATATATATATATATATATATATATATATATATATATATAAATAACTAGCTCAGATACCCGGCTTCGCTGGGGAATTAATTTGACCCTGAATGGTGATGGCATTTTTTTGGCAAGGCTTTACTTTGCATAATATTTTGACATTTACCCGTCCCAGTGTTTAGGGTTAATACCCGTCGTTTCTGTGGATTTGTTAATAATAAAATTATTTTTTATGTAAGTCTTCACTGTTCTCCATATTGTCATATTTCCCGTCTCCTGTGCATTATGCATAGATTTGAATTATTAAGAACAAAATATTAACATACATTTGAATTATTTTTTCCCGGTGATGTACCTCATAGTTCATATTAAAAAGAATTGTTGAGAAAATTTCTCTAAATAACAAAATAAACAACTTTTGGCATGTGGTTATTTGCAGAAAACCCAATAGAAAACGAAATACCATCTTTTGTGCGAAATAAAATTTTGACTCCCGCTATAATTTTTAGTGTATAACGCCTTTATACTTCAGTATAGGACGATAGTGTATATAACAAAAGTTTCTCTAAATAACAAAATAAACAACTTTTGTTATGTGCATATTTGCCGAAACCCCAATAGGAAACGAAATATCACTATATTTTATTTCAGGCCTTCCTTACAACCCCCACTCCTGCCCGTCCCTAGAAATGTTAGTATGGCTTATTATAAGGAAATTGTTAGTGCTAATACACGTACCGAGTTTTATTTATTTCGGTTGGCTCGTTTGTCCCAAATAAAATTGTTAACTTCCGCTAAAGATTTTAGCGTATATCTCGTTTATAATTCAGTATACGATAAAAGTGCATATAACAAAAGTTATTTTAAATAACAAAATAAACAACTTTTGTTATGTTCATATTTGCCGAAAAACCAATAGGAAACGAAATATCGCTATTTTTAATTTCAGGCTTCCCTTATAACCCCCACTCCTGTTCGTCTCAGAGGATATTAATATAGCCTAAAGTCTAAGTTGGGTTAGTAGTAATATACATACCAAGTTTCATAAAATTCGGTTAAGCCGTTTATGCGTGAAAAGGTAACAAACAAACAAACAGACACGAAAGAAACAAAATGCAGTTATGGTGTCTATGACATGTGAAACGAAAAGTTATCGTGAAATTTCGCGAAAAAAAATCAATGTACAGACAGAGGTTACAATTTTATATATATATAGATGATTTAACTAATCTTGTGTTAGACTTAAAACTACTTTTTTTTAAAGAAATGAAAATATCTCGGTTATTATTTACTCTAGAGAAAAAGTGCATATAACAACAATTGTAGAGCATCAATAGTTCAACAAGATTGGTTCTATAACATTTTACTCTCAGGCTCATAATAACGGAGATATTTGGAATTATAGCTAAAATAGATTAGGTCTGAGATACTAACCTTGTGCAACACTTTATTAATGAAAAACGCTAATATCTCGGTTAATATTTACGATAGAGAAAAAGTGCATATAACAACAATTGTAGAGCATCAATAGTTCAACAAGATTGGTTCTATAACATTTTACTCTCAGGCTCATAATAACGGAGATATTTGAGCTTATATTATGAATACCTAAAATAAACAGATTTCGTCTAAGTATATATATATATATATATATATATAATATATATATATATATATATATATATATATATATATATATATATATATATATAAAATTGTAACCTCTGTATGTACATTGATTTTTTTCGCGAAATTTCACGATAACTTTTCGTTTCACATGTCATAGACACCATAAGTGCATTTTGTTTCTTTCGTGTATGTTTGTTTGTTACCTTTTCACGCATAAACGGCTGAACCGAATTTTATGAAACTTGGTATGTATATTACTACTAACCCAACTTAGACTTTAGGCTATATTAATTTTCTCTGAGACGAACAGGAGTGGGGGTTATAAGGGAGGCCTGAAATTAAAAATAGCGATATTTCCTTTTCTATTGGTTTTTCGGCAAATATGCACATAACAAAAGTTGTTTATTTTGTTATTTAGAGTAACTTTTGCTATATACACTTTTGTCGTATACCTAAGTATAAATGAGTTATACGTTAAAACTTTAGCGGGCTCTAACTGCTGAACCGAACTTAACAAAACTCGGTATGTCAATTAGCATTAATTCTTCCATGATTATAAGTTATATTAAAATTTTTAGGTTCGAACGGGAGGGGGGTTAAAAGGGAGGCCTGAAATAAAAATTCACCATATTTACATGTATAAGAGACGGGAAATATAAAAATATCGAAGACTGTGAAGCCTTATCGAAGAAATAATTCTATTTTTAGCAAATCCACGGCAAAGACGGGTATCAATCCTAAACACTGGGACGGGTAAATGTCAAAATATTGTGCAATGTAAAGCCTGCTAAAAAGTACCATCACCATTCAGCCTCAGATGAATTCCCGGGCGAAGCCGGGTATCTGAGCTAGTATATATATATATATATATATGGGGGGGCAGACTGTAGTTGACTTAGGGCTAATCGATATTTGTTGTCTGTCTAACTGTATGTATCGATATTCAAACAGCTGACTGACAGCGGCCATCTTTAGCAAGAGCCATTCTGTGGCGGGCACGGCTAGTGGCTCCGTCTATCCAGCCCTAGTATGCCCTTGTTGTTGGCTAGCTCTTTAGTCTTATACTCCTCGAGACGATATTCCCTGTTTAAGCTGCAACTCAAGTGGTTCCTGATATTTGCTGAAGGCTGGCCAAAACGTAAGTACAAATAATTCGTTTAATAGTTGAGTAAGGAATAAAATGCATATAAAAACAACAATACATCATCCAAAATATCTCCGTAATTATGAGTCTGAGAGTAAAATGTTATAGAACCAATCTTGTTGAACTATTGATGCTCTACAATTGTTGTTATATGCACTTTTTTCTATCGTAAATATTAACCGAGATATTTGAATGTTTCTTTAAAAGTAGTTTAAAGTGTTGCAAAAGTTTAATATTTTTGCTTTTCGTAAGAAAAATTCCAAATATCTCCGTTATTATGAGCCTGAGAGTAAAATGTTATAGAACCAATCTTGTTGAACTATTGATGCTCTACAATTGTTGTTATATGGACTTTTTCTCTATCATAAATATTAACCGAGATATTATCATTTTTCTTTAATAAAGTGTTGCACAAGGTTAGTATCTCAGGCCTAATCTATTTTAGCTAAAATTCCAAATATCTCCGTTATTATGAGCCTGAGAGTAAAATGTTATAGAACCAATCTTGTTGAACAATTGATGCTCTACAATTGTTGTTATATGCACTTTTTCTCTATCGTAAATATTAACCGAGATATTTGCCCATTATTAAGCTAAAATACAATTTTAGCTAACCATAGCAAAAATTCCAAATATCTCCGTTATTATGAGCCTGAGAGTAAAATGTTATAGAACCAATCTTGTTGAACTATTGATGCTCTACAATTGTTGTTATATGCACTTTTTCTCTATCGTAAATATTAACCGAGATATTTGCCCATTATTAAGCTAAAATACAATTTTAGCTAACCATAGCAAAAATTCCAAATATCTCCGTTATTATGAGCCTGAGAGTAAAATGTTATAGAACCAATCTTGTTGAACTATTGATGCTCTACAATTGTTGTTATATGCACTTTTTCTCTATCGTAAATATTAACCGAGATATTTGCCCATTATTAAGCTAAAATACAATTTTAGCTAACCATAGCAAAAATTCCAAATATCTCCGTTATTATGAGCCTGAGAGTAAAATGTTATAAAACCAATCTTGTTGAACTATTGATGCTCTACAATGACGTCATATGTGACTATAGCTTATAGCTCTTTGCCTACCTCTTTGTAACAGTTAGTGTTACCTTCCCGGCAAAATTTTGTTACCTCTATGTAAGGTTAGTCTACAACTCGGCGTTCCATTAGCTGGTATAGATACGGCTGGTAGGTCTTGAGTGAGATGTCGGACAACGCTAAAATTGAAGGTAAGCCGCTCAAAAATGCATATTAGTGCCCTTAATAAGCGTATTGGTTCATTTCCCGCGTAAAACGACGCTATTTACGCGGGAATACTAGCGATAGCTTGTCTGACTCAAACCCCCCCCTCGCCTCCCGTCCGTCTGTATGCTTCAGACTTCAACGATAGTTCTTTTTCGCGGGGTTTCTACAAAAAAAGCCCGCCAAAACGTAAAATTATCGCGGGAAACTCAAGTTTTAGCGTTTTTCCTTACGATAAACTCCTATTTTAAACCATTTAGGCTTTCTCTAGTCAATCAATAGTCCCAACTAGAGTAGTGATGCATTGTCCCAAAAGTTTCTATGAAGTTTGAATTAACTTTTCTTAGCTTTCATTATTTCTTTAAACCTGGCAATTACATTAAACTC
Organism: Riptortus pedestris; assembly: GCA_019009955.1. NCBI lineage: Eukaryota > Metazoa > Arthropoda > Insecta > Hemiptera > Alydidae > Riptortus > Riptortus pedestris. Next base: position 970,905 of record JADPXZ010000007.1, read on the forward strand.
TTACTTTAACAATTAATCACACATAATTAAAATATTTCAGTGAAATAACATAATTTTAAAACAGACTACAAACAAAATCAATTTGAATCAGGACCAACTTAGCAGTCGGTAGAGCTAGAGTCGTGGGTTCCGTCGGAATTTATCTAGTGAGCGACTCGCTGCATGAAATCCTTAGACAAAATGGTGCCAAGCTGTAGATAAGCCCTCCCTATAGCTCAGTAGAGCTAGAGTCGTGGGTACCATTTATCTAGTGAGCGACTCGCTGCATAAAATCCTCAGCCGAAAGGGTGGCCAGCTGTAGATAAGCCCTCCCTATTAGCCGTACAGTCGGTAGAGCTAGAGTCGTGGCTTCCATTTATCTAGTGAGCGACTCGCTCCATAAAATCCTCAGCCGAAAGGGTGGCCAGCTGTAGATAAGCCCTCCCTATTAGCCGTACAGTCGGTAGAGCTAGAGTCGTGGCTTCCATTTATCTAGTGAGCGACTCGCTGCATAAAATCCTTAGTCCCAGCCGAAAGGGTGCCCAGCTGTAGATAAGCCCTCCCTATTAGCCGTACAGTCGGTAGAGCTAGAGTCGTGGCTTCCATTTATCTAGTGAGCGACTCGCTCCATAAAATCCGTAGTCCCAGCCAAACCACTTATGTATACATAATTAAATGATGTATATAACAATATTTATAGACATTTTGTTATTTCAGACGATCCAGCCGATGATGAACAACAGCCCATGATGCATGCGAATATATGATTTTGTAATGAATTCTGAAATGAAAGATGGAAAGAACAGAACAAGAAACAAGTTGACATTGAAGAGAATGGAACATGATCTACCTTTCGACTCTCAAAATGAAGCTGTGTAAAATTTACCAATTTAAAATTAATATATTATTTATTATATATATATATATACAACTAGCTGAGATAGCCGGCTTCGCCCCCGGGAATTCATTTGAGGCTGCAATGGTGATGGTTATTTTTTAACTTTTTGTTTTTGGCAAGGCTTTACTTTGCACAATATTTTGACATATTTACCCGTCCCAGTGTTTAAGGGTTAATACCCGTCTGGTTGGCATATTGGTGATAATTAATAAAATTAAGTTTTTTATGTAATTCACCTTTCATTGCCCTCCCAAATATGTCAATTTCCCGTCCCGTTTCCCGTCTCGTGTGCATTATGCATAGATTTCAGTTATTAAAAGGACAAAATAATAACATAGATTTTGAATTAATTTTTTCCAGCTGAGGTACCTGGTAGTTCCAAATTGGATATGGAAATTCGTTGAGGGCAATATCCAATATTTTATTTTTTATGCACAATTTACTTGCTCCATACATTGTTCCTGGAGGAAAATGTAATAAACAAAAAAAAAAAAAAAAAAACGTGTAATCTACAGAATATAACAATTACGTAAACAACTTTAAGTGTTATTTGCACGTTTGCCAATAGAAGAAAAAAACTAAATAGGAAATGAACAAAATATTGCGAATTGTTGGTGTTTTTATATTCAGGCTCTCCCTCCGTTTGATAACCGCACACTACTCCGTTTTTCTAACGTTAAAAAAAAGAATTAATTTAAACATCTCCTACCCCTAATCGCGTGGAACTGGAAGAATTAATGCTAATTTACATATAGAGTTTTGTTAAGTTCGGTTAATCGATTAGTGTATATCTCATTTATAGTTTGTCGTACGACAAAAGTGAATATAACAAAAGTTACTCTGAAGAATACTGAATAATGAGATAATATGATAAAATAAACAACTTTTTAATCCCTGTGAAATATTTGGCAAAAAAAAAACCGATTATATTGGGAAACGAAAAATTATGGCTATATCCTTAATTTGGAGTCAGTCGTTCCGGTTTGGTTAGCGCCACTCCTACCTCCATCTGCCTCGGCGCCTGCTGATTTGTGAATCTCCTAACCACCATCCACGGCAGTCACCCAAACGCATACAATTCAATCAAAATACGCTCTCCAGCCGTTTTTTTAGGAAACAGTTTACTCACATACACACAACTACACCGAGAATTTTATATTTATATTATATATATATATATATATATATATATTCCTAAAATAGAAAATTAAGTCCTTCTCCGTTTTTTTTTAACTAAGCATAATTGCCAGCAGCGGTGAAGTTCTCCAATAGTATAAATCTGCATCCTGCTAAAACACTTCAACACACCGGCCAACCAACCGCAGCATTATTACAGCGAAATAAAATACATGATGCTAATGAAGAAATATTTCTTCTGGCAAATTTTAATAAGCTCTCCAAGGGGTTGTTAAGTTGTTTTTAAATAAACGGCCCTCTCGGAGAAAACAAAATATTTGGTATTTATTTAAAGCTTGGGAATAATTGCGGTTTTATTATATAACAGAGTATTGTGTTTAATGTGAAACGAAGAAGGAGTAAGTGGGGCTTTTGCTCGAGGATTGGTTTGAATGTTGATGAATTGTGATGGAAAATGTGAAAACCTGAATAAATGCAAATATATCTCGGCTAAAATATTCAAGACAGAGAAATGTATGGTATATTACAATATTTATAGTAAATTATTTATTTAATTTGCAAGAAGGATTGGTTGTTATGTACAATTTTTTCCGATCCTGATTGATTTAGGGTAATTAACAGAGATACTTCGCGCGTATTCTACAATGTTTCAAAATTTGTAATATGTTTCATCATGGGAAGTGGGAGTAGGTAGGGGGAGGGAGAAAGAAAGATGAGCGCCGTAGTAGGGAAGAAGAGAGAGAGAAAAAGAAGGTGAAAGACTGGAAAGACGAGAGAGATAGTTGAGGGGGGAGGGAAGAGGAGGGAAGAGTGAAAGGGAAGAAGAGAGTAGATGTGAGAAGGGGTAGGAAGGGAAGACATGGGAGAGTGAGAGGAGGGAGAGGGAGGAAGAGAGAGAGAAAGAGGAGGGGAAGAGAGGGAAGATGAGGAGAGTGGGGAGTTGTGAGAGGGCGGTTTTGAGTGAATAGCGGTGGTATGTAGAGTAGGGGTTAGGGTTATATTTAGTCAGGAGTATAGAGTTATTTTTAGTAGGGTTAGGGAGGTTAAAGTTTAGAGAGTAGAGAGGAGGGAGAGAGAAAGAGGAGGGGAAGAGAGGGAAGATGAGAGAGAGTGAGAGGGATGTAGAGAGGAGGGGAAGAGAGGAGTAGATGAGAGAGAGTGAGACGGGGGTATTTCTGGTAGAGAGCAGAAAGAGGGTAGGGAGGAAGAGAAGATGAGAGAGAGGAGAGAGACCGAAGGAGGGAGAGAGAGTGGAAGGATTATATATAGATTAGAATTTCAGGATATTATATATATTATATATAAGTATATATATATATATATATATATTTATATATATTATATTTATATATGTATATATATATTTTATTTGTTTCGTTGGTTATAGTGCGGGCTATTTCTATGGGCTGGCTATAATAAGATAGGCCGTTCCGTTTATTTTGTTTCTGCATTAGTCCGATGCAAGTTTGCCATATCACATGCATTTGGAAAGTGTCGGGACTACAATTTTAATTTATACATAGATTATTTCAAAAACCATGACATATATATATATATATATTATATACGTTTATATTTTTATATATATATTATATATACATTAACAGTAACAACGTTAAATTAATGTATAAACATTATAAAGAGAAAGATTAATTAGTCTTAAAAAGGAAAAAAAAGAAAAGAAAATATTGAATATTCCTTAAAATATTAGTTTAAGTATAGTTAGTTTGTATCGGCTGTAATAAGTATTCTCAGACCGATATTAATTGTATCGCAAGCTATTTGTTCTGCGAATATGTTTAAAAGCGTTAGGTTATATTTAAAGATAACTCGTCTTCTTATATTGGAAATTCGCCCTTTTTTTTTTTTTTGTTCAATTTGTACTTGTTTGAGTTTTTGTCGGTGGTTAGTCAAGTAGTATGCGGATGTAATTATTAAGGGTTTAGCTGTTTGTCGAGTCGAGTAATCACAGCGCGCAAGTATTGTTGTCTTTTTTGGTGTATCGGCGGTAGTAAAAGGAATTTAGAGTAACCATGTCCCGTGACTATGTGTGTTACGTTTTTGTCTGTCTGGTTGGATTTGCCGTTGTTATATGTGTTTATTGGTCGGTATGAATAAGTTTTAAATGTCGTCCTTTATTAGTTTACAGTCCTGTTGTTGCCATTTTCAGTTAGATGAGCTTTTAATCATATTTTATTTACTGCTTGAGATTTATGTACATACTTCTCTATCTCCCTCTCCCCTCTCTTCTCTCTCTCTCTTCTCTCTCTCTCTCTCTCTCTCCCTCTACCCTCTCTCTCTCTCTTCTCTCTCTCTCTCTCTCTCTCTTCTCTCTCTCTCTCTCTCTCTCTTCTCTCTCTCTCCTCTCTTTCTCTCCTCTCTCTCTCTCTCTCTCGCTCACTCTCTCCCCTCTCTCTCTCTCTCTACCACCTCTCCCTCCTCTCTTCCTCCTTCTCCTCTCTCCCTCTCTCCTCTCTCCACTCTCTCTCTCTCTCCTCTCTCTCCATCCTTTACTCAATTTGACTTCCCAGTTAATTTTATTCTCTAATTCCAGTTTATTGCTATTATTTCAGGTAATGAAAATGAAGACATAACGATGAAAAATGATGAAGGATCTGAAGAAGAAGATGACGAGGAAGAGGAAAATAATTCTGGTACGTCTGTCTGTATATATATATATATATATATATATATATAATAAAGTATATACCTAAAGATCATTAGATAACATTAAAATAGGAACGCCATTAGATAAATTAAAATGGAAACCACGTCTCTAGCTCTACCGACTGTACGGCTAATAGGGAGGGCTTATCTATAGCTGGGCACCCTTTCGGCTGGGGGACTAAGGATTGTTATGCAGCGACGTCGCTCATTGATAAATGGAAGCCACGACTCTAGCTCTATCTACGACTTGTTACGGTCCTGACTACTAATCGGGGAGGGCTTCTTAGGGCCTTATCTACAGGCTTGGGCACCCTTTCGGCTGGGATAAGGATTTTATGCAGCGAGTCGCTACCTAGATATAAATCGTTTGGGGTTTGACGAGCTCTAGCTCATACCGACTGTACGGCTAATAGGGAGGGCTTATCTACAGCTGGGCACCCCTTCGGTCGGCTGGGACTAAGGATTTTACGCAGCGAGTCGCTCACTAGATATAAATGGAAGCCACGACTCTAGCTCTACCGACTGTACGGCTAAATAGGGAGGGGCTCTTATCTTACAGCTGGGCCACCCTTTCGGCTGGGACTAAGGATTTTGCGCAGCGAGTCGCTCACTAGATAAATGGAAGCCACGACTCTAGCTCTACCGACTGTACGGCTAATAGGGAGGGCTTATCTACAGCTGGGCACCCTTTCGGCTGGGACTAAGGATTTTTATGCAGCGAGTCGCTCACTAGATAATTGGAAGGCCACGGACTCTAGCTCTACCGACTGTACGGCTAATAGGGAGGGCTTATCTACAGCTGGGCACCCTTTCGGCTGGGACTAAGGATTTTATGCAGCGAGTCGCTCACTAGATAAATGGAAGCCACGATTCTAGCTCTACCGACTGTACGGCTAATAGGGAGGGCTTATCTACAGCTGGGCACCCTTTCGGCTGGGACTAAGGATTTTATGCAGCGAGTCGCTCACTAGATAAATGGAAGCCACGACTCTAGCTCTACCGACTGTACGGCTAATAGGGAGGGCTTATCTACAGCTGGGCACCCTTTCGGCTGGGGACTAAGGATTTATGCAGCGAGTCGCTCTAGAGAAAATGGAAGCCACGACTCTAGCTCTAAACCGACTGTACGGCTATTAGGGAGGGCTTATCTACAGCTGGCCACCCTTTCGGCTGGGACTAAGGATTTTATGCAGCGAGTCGCTCACTAGATAAATGGAAGCCCACAATCTAGCTCAACACACTGTACGGGTAATAGGGAGGGCTTATCTACAGCTGGCCACCCTTTCGGCTGGGACTAAGGATTTTATGCAAGCGAGTCGCTAACTAGATAAATGTAAGCCACGACTCTAGATCTACCCAGTTTACGGCTAATAGGGAGGGCTTATCTACAGCTGGGCACCTTCTAGATAAATGGAAGCCACGACTCTAGCTCTACCGACTGTACGGCTAATAGGGAGGGCTTATCTACAGCTGGGCACCCTTTCGGCTGGGACTAAGGATTTTATGCAGCGAGTCACTCTAATATGTACTTTTTTTTTATTTCCAGCTTCAAATACTGAAGGAGGTGATGGTGATAATAAACAAGAGGAAGAGGAACAACAGGAGGAAAATGCAGATGAATCTTCAAATAAAGGTAAGATATATCGCTGGAGCGATTTGAATGAATTGTATATGTTTGGGTGACGCCGTGGATGGTTTAGATTCACAAATCAGCCCAAGGCAGATGGAGGCAGGAGTGGCGCTACCAACGGACGACTCAAAGTAAATATAGCCATATTTCGTTTCCTAACGGTTTTTCACCAAATATGCACAGGACTAATGTTGTTTATTTTGTTTTTTAGAGTAGCTTTTGTTATATTCATTTTTGTTGTATAACAAAGTATAAACGAGATATACACTAAAAAATTAAAGCGGGAGCCAATACTTTTATCGGGCACTAACGATTGAACCGAACTTAACAAAACTCTATATGTGAATTAGCATTAATTCTTCCACGATTATAAGCTATATTAAATTTTTTAGGTTCGAACGGGAGTGGCGGTTATAACGGAGGCCTGAATAAAAAATTCGTGATATTTCATTTTCTATTTGTTTTTAGGCAAACGTGCACATAACAAAAGTTGTTTTTTGTGTTATTAAAAGTAGCTTTTGTTTTAAACATAATATTATTAAATTTAATATCCTAATCGCTTGAAATATCATCCAGGACTACGTATGTCATGTCTGCAAGTGTATATATATATATATATATATATATATATATATATATATATATATATATATATATATACACTAGCTGAGATAGCCAGCTTCGCCCGGGACTTGATTTGAGGCTGAATGGTGATGGTATTTTTTTGGAAAGGCTTTACTTTGCACAATATTTTGACATTTACCCGTCCCAGTGTTTAGGGCTAATACCCGTCGTTGGCATTTGTTAATAATAAAATTAATTTTTTATGTAAGACTTTACTGACATCCATATTGTCATATTTCATCATGCATGTGCAATGTGCATTAAACATAGCCTTGAAATATTAAGGTCAAAATATTAACATAGATTTTAATTAATTTTTCCAGGTGAGGTACCTGGTAGTTATTTCGGTTGGGTCTTTTGTACCAAATAAAATTGTTCACTTCCGCTATAGGTTTTAGCGTATATCTCGTTTATAGTTCAGTATACGAAAAAAGTGTATATAACAAATGTTACTCTAAATAACAAAATAAACAACTTTTGTTATGTTCATATTTGCAGAAAAACCAATAGGAAACGAAATATCGCTATTTTTAATTTCAGGCTTCCCTTATAACCCCCACTCCTGTTCGTTTCAAAGAATATTAATATAGCCTAAGTTGGGTTAGTAGTTATATACATATATTTCATAAAATTCGTTTCAGCCGTTTATGCGTGAAAAGGTAACAAATAAACAAACAAAAACAAAAAAAAAACAGACACCAAAGAAATAAAATGCAGTTATGGTGTCTATGACATGTGAAACGAAAAGTTATCGTGAAATTTTGTCGTATTAAAAGCTAATTTTCAGCAATTTTCTTTATGTGGCTATTCTAGTTATTACAGAGAATTTAGAGTCTAAGTCCATTGAACTAATCCCTTCAGGATTAGTAAACAATTAGATAAAACTCAGATTAGATTTATTTGTCGTCAAGTTGATCTATTCTAAACTGTAAGTAGTTTTTCGCACATTTAAACATCTTTAATTATTAACCGAGCATTTTCTTTAATTAATGTTTTATTTTTATTTCGGTCCAGAATAATGGCTCTTTCAAACTTAGATGGAAGGCCGCAGCTTACGTTACATTGCCGAAACGCTTCGGCTAGCCAAGTCTACCATTCACTGTAATAAAAATGAAGAATAATTTTTTTTTTTTAAATGTGTTAATTTATCTTTTTCTTTTTTTTTTATTTTGTATTTTTTTGTAAATAATCAATAAAAATTATTCACTTTTGGCAGATTTTGTTTAAATAACCTATAGATTAACCAATTATTTTAATTAAAAAGATTAATATACATATATATTAAGTATGTAACAAAATTATAAGACTAAATCTAAGTGTCCGGTTTTTTTTGCGGTTGAGTGTATATATATATAAAATCATAAAAAAACACTTTTTGTTTTTCAGGTGAAAATATGGATGCTGAGGAGAGCGGGAGTTCCGATCAACCTTCAGCATCAAGTAAGTCTTACTATCGAGAATTTTAAATTTTTTATTTGAAAAAATTGGAATATCTCCGTTATTATGAGCCTGAGAGTAAAATGTTATAGAACCAATCTTGTTGAACTATTGATGCTCTACAATTGTTGTTATATGCACTTTTTCTCTAGAGTAAATATTAACCGAGATATTAGCATTTTTCTTTATGAGCCTGAGAGTAAAATGTTATAGAACCAATCTTGTTGAACTATTGATGCTCTACAATTGTTGTTATATGCACATTTTCTCTATCGTAAATATTAACCGAGATATTAGCATTTTTCTTTAATAAAGTCTTGCACAAGGTTAGTATCTCCGAATTAGTTTATTTTAGCTATTCATAATAAAAATTCCAAATATCTCCGTTATTATGAGCCTGAGAGTAAAATGTTATAGAACCAATCTTGTTGAACTATTGATGCTCTACAATTGTTGTTATATGCACTTTTCTCTATCTTAAAACAGTTATTAGCGTTATTTCTTGAAAGTCTTGGTATTTTTCGTAACAAAAATTCCAAATATCTCCGTTATTATGAGCCTGAGAGTAAAATGTTATAGAACCAATCTTGTTGAACTATTGATGCTCTACAATTGTTGTTATGTACAATTTTTATGTATTTCGGTTTCTAACCGAGATTTGTTCTGTTTTTTTTTTCAGACTGTTCGAAGTATTACCTCGTCAGCAAAACGGACATGAAGTCGTTTCTCAAATACGTCCGCTCGAAGAATTCCAACGAGAATTATCTCCGCTGCCATTTCTGCAAGTACAAGCCGAAAATCCCAGAGAATTTGGAGAAGCACATGGTCAGCAAGCACCCGAAGATTTACGTTTGCAAAGAGTGTGATTATTGTTCTACGATGAGGTTTAAAATTACTAAACACACTATGGTTAAGCATCAGAGGATGGAAGATCGGCCGTACCCTTGTCCTCATTGCACGCACAGATGCGTGGCTGAAAGTATTTTGAAGGAACATATTAAAAACGTGCACGAGCGAAAGAAGAATTTCCCGTGTCCAAGGTGTCATTTGGGTTTCGCTTCGAAGGTAAATTTAAAAGCGCATTACCGCTCGAAACACGCGGTTAAGAAACCGAGTTTCGTCTGTCCTTATTGCGAGTTTAAGGGAGAGCAGATGAGTTCGCTGAGGCAGCACGTTTTAGCCGAGCATAAAACCGAGAAGCCGCATCTGTGTCCTTTTTGCGACTTCGTGGCTTCGCAGTCGCCTCCGCTGAAGAAGCACATGACTTCGGAACACCCTGACGAGATGCCTTATTCTTGCGGACACTGCGACTTCAGAACGGTTTACCACAGCTCTCTAGCGAGTCACTTGACGTCTAAACACCCAGAGCAGCGCGTTCTGCCTACATACTCGACACCGGCACCGCAAACAGCGCAGAGCGTATACTCAGAGCTCAGCAATCAGCTGCGAGCTGACCCGACGAACATAGCCGACTTCATCCGCAAAGCGAGTTTCCTCCACAATTTAAAAGAGCACCACAGCAGCGCTCTACCGCCACCGCCACCACAAATAACACAAACGCACCACGACAGACGCTACCCCTACTTCCAGCAACCCCCACCGCAATTACCCATCCACCAGCCGGAACCCGAACCGAAGCCAGCGCAACTACCCGAAGAAGAAAGCGCTTACGAAAGCACAATAGGAATACACTTCCTAGTCGCATAACTCCACAAATTGCCAACCACGTAAGCAGAGACACAGATTACGCCTCCATTTAATTCCTAGGTCTTCCAGAATAGATTGATCTCAATACAATTATTATTTTTATTCCACCCCACAAATGGGGTTTATTTAAACAAAATTCCAAATATCTCCGTTATTGTGAACCGCATCAAAAAAACTCAAATAACCAATTTTGTAGTGAATTGAATTTACTTTCAAAATTGTTCTATACAATTTTTCTCTATTGTTAATATTAACCGAGATATTGGCATTTTAAATTTTGAGCCTTCATTAAACCCCCACTCCTCATCTATCAAAGGGGGTTTTTTTAAACAAAATTCCAAATATCTCCGTTATTGTGAACCGTATCAAAAAAACTCAAATAACCAATTTTGTAGTAAATTAAATTTCCTTTCAAAATTGTTCTATACAATTTTTCTGTATTTTGAATACTAACCGAGATATTGGCATTTTTAAAACTTTGAGCCTTCATTAAACCCCCACTCCTCATGTCCCAAAGGGGGTTTATTTAAACAAAATTCCAAATATCTCCGTTATTATGAACCGCATCAAAAAAACTCAAATAACCAATTTTGTAGAAAATTAAATTTCCAATAAAAATTGTTATATACACTTTTTCTCTATTGTTAATATTAACCGAGATATTTGAATAATTAGTTAACCGTTCCAATATAACCCCCACTCCTCATCTCTCAAAGGGGTTAATTTAAACAAAATTCCAAATATCTCCGTTATTAGGAACCGTATCAAAAAAACTCAAATAACCAATTTTGTAGTAAATTGAATTTCCTTTCAAAATTGTTCTATACAATTCCTCTCTATTGTTAATATTAACCGAGATATTTAAACTATTAGTTAACCATCTCAATATAACCCCCAAGCCAATTTGTATCTTGAGACTGCTAAACATACAATCCTCAGTTTACATTAGTGATTATTTTGAAAAATTCCAAATATCTCCGTTATTATGGGTCGTATCAAATAAACTCAAATAACCAATTTTGTAGTAAATTAATTTATCTACAATTTTTGTTATATACAATTTTTATGTATTTTGAATATTAACCGAGATATTGTCATTTGTAAATGTCAAGACTTTGTTAAACCCCCACTCCTCTTTTTGCATTGGCGATTATTTTGTTAAATTCCAAATATCTCCGTTATTATGAGTCGGAAAGAAAATTGTTATATAACCAATCTTATTGTAAATTAATTTATCTACAATTTTTGTTATATACAATTTTTATGTATTTTGAATATTAACCGAGATATTGACATTTTCCAATTTTGAGACTGCTAAACATACAATCCTCAGTTTACATTAGTGATTATTTTAAAAAATTCCAAATAACTCCGTTATTATGAGTCGGAACAGAAATTGTTATAGAACCAATCTTATTGTAAATTAAAATATCTACAATTGTTGTCATATACACTTTTTCTCTATTGTTAATATTAACCGAGATATTGGTTATTAAATATTGAGACTTGGTTAAACCCCCCACTCCACTTTTTGCCTTGGAGATTATTTGGTTAAAATCCAAATATATCCTTTATTATTAGTTGGAACAAAAATTGTTATAGAACCAATCTTATTGTAAATTAATTTATCTACAATTTTTGTTATTTACAATTTTTATGTATTTTGAATATTAACCGAGATATTGGTTCTTAAATTTCGAGACTTTGTTAAACCCCCACTCCTCGTCTCCGATAGGGGTTTTATTTTGAAAAATTCCAATTATCTTCCTTATTATGAGTCGTAAAAAAAATTGTTATATAACCAATTTTATTGTAAATTAATTTATCTACAATTTTTGTTATATACATTTTTATGTATTTTGAATATTAACCGAGATATTGGTTGTTAAATATTGAGACTTGGTTAAACCCCCCACTCCACTATTTGCCTTGGAGATTATTTTGTTGAATTCCAAATATCTCCGTTACTATGAGTCGGAACGAAAATTGTTATAGAACAAATCTTATTGTAAATTAATTTATCTACAATTGTTGTTATATACAATTTTTATGTATTTTGAATATTAACCGAGATATTGGTTATTAAATATAGAGACTTGGTTAATCCCCCCACTCCTCTTTTTGCGTTGTCGATTATTTGGTTAAATTCCAAATATCTCCGTTATTATGAGTCAGGACAAAAATTGTTATAGAACAAATCTTATTGTAAATTAATTTATCTACAATTGTTGTTATATACAATTTTTATGTATTTTGAATATTAACCGAGATATTTGTACATATGTATAGTCACAAGCGACAATTCCTTTCCCCCTAAAGGAGCTAAACACTCCCTAAATCGTCTATATATATATATATATATATATATATATATATATATATATATATATATATATATATATATATACATACATAATACATAATACATGAACAAATTAAATTTTGTGCCTTAAATAATAAGCTCTATTATAATAGTAACTAAATAAGCGAGATGGAGGCGTTTCTGAAATTCTGCTGTACTGTTCTAACCCCCCCCCCCCTCCCCCCTTTCTCTCCCTCTCTCTCTCTCTCTCCCCTCTCTCTCTCTCTCTCTCTTTCATTCTATCTATCTCTCTATCTCTTTCTATTTAGTAATATTACTAACGACAATTCCCACAGGTAGTAATTCGCTAATTATTCATATATTTGCAAAAATAATGTTCGCACACGCCGAAATAATTACATAAAACATTACACACACACACACACACACACACACACACACACACACATCCGTATATATAATATATATATATATATATATATATATATAAATATATATATATATATATTAAACATATGTTAAGATGAGTCTGTAATTAATTAATTGTTTTAGATAATAGCCACGATATCGTTTATTTACTTCAGTCGTATATATTTTTGCTCCTTTATTTTTTACTTGTGCCTTTATAAATTGTTGTCCTTTATTTTAATTTCGCCTTTATAAATTGTTTTTTTTTCTTTTTCTTCTGCCTTTATAAATTGTTTTTTTTCTTTTTCTTCTGCCTTTATAAATTTCCTTTTTTCTTTTTTTTCTTCTCCTTCTACCTTTATAAATTGTTTTTTCTTCTGCTTTTTTTTTTATTTTCTTCTGCCTTTATAGGTTGTTTTTTTTTCCCCTTCTGCCTTTATAGATTGTTTTTTTTTTCTTCCCTTTTTTCCTTCTGCCTTTGTAAATTGTTTTTCTCTTTTTACTTCCTTCTTTATAAATTGTATTTCTTTTTTACTTTGCTCTTCGTATAAGTTGGTTCTTTTTTACTTCACTCTTCATATACTTTATCATCTTTTATTATTACTTCTAACCCTTACTACCTTTTATACTAAAATTTTCTTATTCATAAGCATGCTTTTTACTTCTATTCCTTATCACTTTTTTTATTTCTATTCCTTTGCACACCTTTTTTTTCTTTACTTCTATTCCTTTGCATCCTTCTTTATTACATTCACTCTTCATATACTTTATCATCATTTTATTATTAACTTCTAACCCATTACTGCATTTAATACAAAATTTTCTTATTCATAAGCATGCTTTTTACTTCTATTCCTTATCACTTTTTTTTACTTCTATTCCTTTGCACACCTTTTTTTTCTTTACTTCTATTCCTTTGCATCCTTCTTTATTACTTCTATTCCATTGCATCCTTCCTTTTTACTTCTATTCCATTGCATCCTTCTTTTTACTTCAATCCATTAACACCTTTTTTACTTCTGTCTTCATTTCCCTTAGCACCAATATTACTTCCCTCTTCGTATTCCTTAGTATGATATGAAAGGTGAAGTAAAAATAAAGAGTTTAAAGTAAAAGCAGAAAAGTAAAACGATACGAAGGAAGTAAAAAAAAAATGAGCAAAAGCATTACTTCGGAAGTAAATCATAAACGCTATTGAGAGCGTTAATTAACGGAATAAACTATATACAGATAGAACGAATAAATTAATTTTTTCTGTAATGGTTGACTAATGGTAACATTACAAAACTGAAATGAGTGAAGAAAGTGAAACATTTTGCAATAGAGTGAAGAAAGTAATCACTTTGTTCACAAGTGAAGAAAGTGAATTGCCTTCTTAATTAGTAATAAGTATAAATTAAAAAAATAATTTGAAGTAGGAAATTAAATGCTTTTAAATGTTTCTTAACATTGTAAGAATTTATTTTAACTAAATAAAATGAAATGTGAATGAATTATTGGTGGAAATAATCAATATATTTTAAAATTTAAATATAATAATAATTACTTCCTTTTTATAACGTGCACTTGTTTATAACTCACACTAGTTGTTTCATAACTATGCTTATAACCTGCCAACAACGATGCTTATAACCTACCAACAACATACCATAATCTTGACAACATCCTAATTTTGTTCATATTCTGCTTAGATCTGATCATGTATTACACGATTACAGAAAAAATTTAATATTACACTCGTGACCAAAGTAGAATTTACAACTCTCGTCAAATTACCAGACTCGCTTCGCTCGTGTGGCTAAACGTTTCACTCGAGTTGGAAAATGATCTACTTTCGTCACTTGTTTAATAAATAACTATGTGTAAGAAAATAATTTTAAATTTATTCAAGTTTGCTGTATTATTCTGTTATATTTAACATCTATATATATATATATATATATATATATATATATATATATATATATATATTTTATATTATTCAGTCTCTCTCGTTTATCCGTAAAGTGTGTATTTGTTCGCTCGTGTGCGAATAAATATATATATAAAGCAGACGCTATTTTTTACAAAAGCGAAAGGATATATAAAAAAAGTAAATAAATAAAAATGAATAAATATTTAAAACTATTCAGGAAATAATGTCTAGTGACAATAGATTATATGCGAACGTAGTTTTGCTATTATACGAAATATCGACAGAAAAAATAAAAAACTCGGTTTGTGAGCTAAACATTATTTTAATGTCATAATTACCTCCAATAATTATATATATATATATATATATATATATATATATATATATATATATATTTAATATTAACAAATGTATGTACAATTGTATTTTATTTTTATTCTCAAAATTTCACGATAATATTATGTTTTCGCGTGGAATTTTGAAGTGTCAACATATTTTGGCTCCGTTTTATATAAACAAATGTGAGTTTGTTCTGTTTTTATATGCGTATATATATATATATATATATATATATATATATATATATATATGTATATGTATGTATATATATATTCGAGGAAGTGAGAGGTTCTTTTTTAAGATTTCCTCTCTC
This sequence comes from Riptortus pedestris, assembly GCA_019009955.1. Classification (NCBI taxonomy): domain Eukaryota; kingdom Metazoa; phylum Arthropoda; class Insecta; order Hemiptera; family Alydidae; genus Riptortus; species Riptortus pedestris. Next base: position 986,282 of record JADPXZ010000007.1, read on the forward strand.
TATCTCGCTCTCACCTTCTGTCTGTATGTTCTTTCTCTCTCTCTCGCTCTCTCTCTCTCTCTCTCTCTCTCTCTCTCTCGCTCCTCCTCCTCCTTTCTCCCTCTCTCTCCCTCCTCTCTCCTCCTCTCTCTCCTCTCTCTCTCTCTCCTCCCTCCCTCTCTCTCCCTCTCCCTCTTTCTCTCTCTCTCTCTCTCTCTCTCTCTCTGTCTCTCCTCCTACCTCCCACTCTCTTTCCCTCTCTCTCCTCCTCCTCCTTCCTTCCTCTCTCCTCCTTCCTCCCCCTCTCTCTCTCCTCCTCCTTCCTCCCTCTCTCTCTCTTCTCCTTCCTCCCCCTCTCTCTCTCCTCCTTCCTCCCCCTCTCTCTCTCCCTCTCCCTCCCTCATCTCTACCTCTCCCTCTCTCTTCCGCCAAAAAGCAACATACACAGTAACAGGAGTGGGGTCCCACTGCTTTAAACATTTCTAACCTACCCAGTTTTTCATATATATATATATTTATATATATATATTAATATATTATACACACACACACACACACACATACAATAATTCTCAGGATTTAAACCGTGCCTTTAGAACACAATTTAATTATTATTTTTTGCCCTCGTAAGCCCTGTTTTTCTTTTTTAAAACACACACACACACACGCGCATACATAAATATATATCGAAGTCATGTATTATGTTTTTTGTTTTTTATAGTTGATGTGTATATGATTTTAATGAAACTTTGTTTAAAATTATACAGTTATGTGTTTTTATTATCGTTTGTCAATTACTGTAAAAAAAAAAAATTAATATTATAAGGTTGGCAGTACTGTGCAAATTGTAAAATATAAGCCCCGCCCACTAAAGGACGGGTTATAAAAAATTGAATCTCCATTTTAATATATATATATATATATATATATATATATATATATATATATATATAAAACAATAATTATTATTATATCGAGAGTATGGATTATTGTAAGAATTTATTTAAATAATAGACTACATAATTGAATTATGTTTTTGAGTTGGTGAGTATGAGGTTTGTTTGTATGTTTTTAGTTTTTGGGCTCCGCTGTAGTTCGGCTGGACGCAGTTTGGTATTTCAATATTAGCGGAAGGTACATTCCTAAGGTTAACGAAAGATTAAATTATGTTTGAACAGAAGTATATAAAGTATATATATATATATATATATATATATATATATATATAACTTTATTATTTATATAAAGGTTGTTCTTTATTTATTTGTTGTTTTTGTGTGTGTGCGTCTCTTCTTTATCGGCTCTCTTTCTCTGTCTGTCTGTTCTTTATCCTCTCTCTCTCTCTCTCTCTCTCTCTCTCTCTATCCTCTCTCTCTCTCTCTCCTCCCTCTATCACTCTCTCTCTCTCTCTCTCTCTCTCTCTCTCTCTCTCTCTCTCTCTCTCTCTCCTCCCTCCTCCTCTCTCTCTCTCCTCCCTCCTCCTCTCTCTCTCTCTCTCTCCCTCCTCCTCTCTCTCTCTCTCTCTCTCTCTCTCTCTCTCTCTCTCTCTCCTCTCCTCTCTCTCTCTCTCTCTCTCATCTTCCCCCTCCTCCCTCCTCCTCTCTCTCCTCTCTCTCTCTCTCTCCTCCTCTCTCCTCTCTCTCTCTCTCGTCTCCCCCCTCCCTCCTCCTCTCTCTCTCGCATCTCTCTCATCTCTCTCTCTTCACTCTCTCATCTCCTCTCTCTCTCCCTCCTCCTCCTCTTTCTCTCTCTCTCTCTCCCCTCGTCCTCCTCCTCATCTCTCTCTCTTTCTCTCTCTCTCTCTCCTCTCTCTCTCTCTCTCTCTCCTCTTCCCCTCCTCCTCCCTCTTTCTCTCTCATCTCTCTCTCTCTTTATCATATCCATCTCCCCCTCCCTCCTCACCCCTCTACTCATCTCTCGTTCCCCTCCTCTCCCTCTCTCTCAGTATCTCTCTCTCTCTTCCTCCCTCTCCCCCTCTCTATCTCTTCTCCTTCTCTCTTCTCTATATCCCCACCCCACAGTACTCTCCCCCCCACTTCCCGCTCTCTCTCTCCGTTCCTCCTTCTCTCTTCCCCTCCCCCCTTTCTCTCTTGCTCCCCCTCACTCCTTTCTTTCCTACCCTCAACCCCTACCCCCTCCCCTCTCTTTCTCTCTCTCTCACTCTCCTCTTCTCTCTCTCTCGTCTCCCCTCCCCCTCTCTCTCTTTTCCACTCCGTCCTCCTTTCTCTCTATCTCTTCCTACCTCCTTTCTCTCTCTCTCCTTTTCGTCCTTTCTCTCTCACCCCTCCCTTCTTTCTCATCTCTATCCCTCCCTACCTCACACTCTCTCTCCTCTTCTCTCTCTCTGATCCCCTCCCGTCCCTCCTATCCCCACTCCCCCTCCCTCCTTTCGTCTCTATCCCCTCTCCTCCATTTCTCTCTCTCCCCCACTCTCTTTTCTCCCTCTCTCCGTCTCTCTCCCCCCACTCTTCTCTCCCTCCCTATCTCTCTCTCTTTTTACCCCTCCCCTCTTTTCTCTCTCTCTCTTCCTCCCTCACTTTCTCTCTCTCTCCACTCCCAGTCTCCCCCTCGTTCTATCTCCCTCCCCACACTTTCTTTTTCCCTCTCTCTCTAGTCCCCTCCCCCCACTTCTCTTTCCTCTCTCTCTATCCCCTCCCCACACTCTCTTCCCTCTCTCTCTTTCTCTATCCCCTCTCCCAACTCTCTCCCTCTCTCTCACCCCTCCTATTTTCCTCTCTCCTTCACTCTCCTCATCCCTTTCCTCCCCCACTCTCTCTTCCACTCCTCTATCTCCATCTCCCTCTCTCCGTACCATCGCCCATCACCTCCTTCTGTATGACTGTATGTACATAACCTCAATTAGCCAGTAAGTATTTAGCCAGTAAGATATAATAATGTAATATTGATACTACAAAAGAAAATAAAAAAAAAATAGAAAAACGCTTCGCTTTATAATTTATAGTGCAATATTTATAAATTTATATATATATAACTCGACTGTAATAAAGTCATTAAAATTAAACAATTATTAGTCCATTTATTTTGAAATAAATAAATACCAGTCTGCGTCTTAGCCCAAAATAAATTATAGCCCACAATATAAAGTGTATCACTCCATTTATTATTTATGAACAAAGAAAAAATAAAGGAAATAGAAAATAAATTATAATACGCAATTAGAGTTGTATTATTTGTTTATAATTTTAAGGATAATACTTTAAATATAAAATATATAAATAAATAATGTAGCGATTTATTAAATAAATTGATAGAATATTTGAGTTGTTTTTTATCATTTTCCTTCTCTCTCTATAATAATGATTTCCCGCCAATTATAATGGATTCCCGCCGATAATAATGGTTTCCCGCCAAAATACGGGCATATGTATGGCAAGGGCTAAATAATGCAGAACTAACCACTCGCTCTGTCTCTGTCTGTCTGTCTGTCTCTCTCTCTTCTCCTCTCTCGTCTGTCTCCTCTCTCGTCTCTCTCTCTCCTTGTACGTCTCCCTCCTCTCTCTCTCTCTTTCTCTCCTTCTCACTCTCTCTCTCTCTCCTCTCACTCATCTTTCTCTCTCTGACTCTCTCTCATTCTCTGTCTCTCTCAATCTCTCTCTCTCTCATTTTCTTTCTCTCTCACTCTTCCTCTCTCTCACACACTCTAACCCATTCTCTCTCTGACTCTCTCTCATTCTCTCTCTCTCTCTCTCTCTCTCTCTCTCTCTCTCGTTTTATCCTTCTCTTCCCCCCGCTGTACCTTAGGGCAGCCTTATTATTATTCAAATGGACATTCACGTTTCGACAGTTAGTAACCACGTGGTCACTAACTGTCAAAAAAGGAAATGATTTCCCGCCCAAATATATGTATTGCAAGGGCTCGCTCTCTATCTCCCTCCCCAAAATAATGTTTTCCCGCCCATAATAATGGTTTCCCGCTAATAATGTTTTCCCGCCCAAATATATGTATTGCAAGGGCTCGCTCTCTATCTCCCTCCCCAAAATAATGTTTTCCCGCCCATAATAATGGTTTCCCGCTAATAATGTTTTCCCGCCCAAATATAAGTATTGCAATGGCTTCTCTTGCGTTTTGACAGTTAGAGACCACGTGGCTGCTATCCCACCCTTACAATTAACTCTCCTGAGCGAGAGAGAGAATAATGTATGAGTGGGAGAGACAGAGAGAGCTAATGCTAAACACAATATAAAGTGTATCACTCCATTTATTATTTATGAACAAAGAAAAAATAAAGGAAATAGAAAATAAATGATAATACGCAATTAGAGTTGTATTATTTGTTTATAATTTTAAGGATAATACTTTAAATATAAAATATATAAATAAATAATGTAGCGATTTATTAAATAAATTGATAGAATATTTGAGTTGGTTTTATTATTCTTGTTTATCGTTTTCCTTCTCTCTCTATAATAATGATTTCCTGCCAATAATAACGTTTTCCCGCCCAAATATAAGTTATGTAATGGCTCTCTCACGTTTTGACAGTTAGTGACCACGTGGTTTCTAACTGTCACAAAGTAGAAATGATGATAAGATTTCTCTCTATCTCCCCCCAAAATCCCCCACTATGGATGGTTAGATTTGAAAACTCCAATCTTGTTCTATAATTACCAATTGGTTGTTACATAGGAACATGCTGTAGTATATTTAGGACAGGGTAACATGCATGTAGAATAATAGACAGGGAAACAGCAGTAGTATTATTGACAGGGAACATGCTTTAGTATATGAGACAGGGAACATGCTGTAGTATATTAGACAGGGAACATGCTGTAGTATATTAGACAGGGAACATGCTGTAGTATATTAGACAGGGAACATGCTGCAGTATATTAGACAGGGAACATATAGGGTTCTATTAGACAGGGAACATGCTGTAGTATATTAGACAGGGAACATGCTGTAGTATATTAGACAGGGAACATGCTGTAGTATATTAGACAGGGAACATGCTGTAGTATATTAGACAGGGAACATGCTGTAGTATATTAGACAGGGAACATGCTGTAGTATATTAGACAGGGAACATTTTACCAGCCGAAGGACTTTTTAGTAAGTGTACTAGGTAGTAGAGTGGGCTATAGTAGCTGTATAGCTGTCAACATAATTACAGGCCGATCTGCTTCTATTTAACATTCTCCTAGTTGTGTCTAGCAAAATCTCGGCGTGTTTAATATCGGATCGCAGGCATTAATATCCCCCCCCCCACCCCCCCCCCCCCCCACCCCCCCCCCCCCCCACCCCCCCCCCCCCCCACCCCCCCCCCCCCCCACCCCCCCCCCCCCCCACCCCCCCCCCCCCCCACCCCCCCCCCCCCCCACCCCCCCCCCCCCCCACCCCCCCCCCCCCCCACCCCCCCCCCCCCCCACCCCCCCCCCCCCCCACCCCCCCCCCCCCCCACCCCCCCCCCCCCCCACCCCCCCCCCCCCCCACCCCCCCCCCCCCCCACCCCCCCCCCCCCCCACCCCCCCCCCCCCCCACCCCCCCCCCCCCCCACCCCCCCCCCCCCCCACCCCCCCCCCCCCCCACCCCCCCCCCCCCCCACCCCCCCCCCCCCCCACCCCCCCCCCCCCCCACCCCCCCCCCCCCCCACCCCCCCCCCCCCCCACCCCCCCCCCCCCCCACCCCCCCCCCCCCCCACCCCCCCCCCCCCCCACCCCCCCCCCCCCCCACCCCCCCCCCCCCCCACCCCCCCCATGAATACCTTCTTTGTAGACCAAACACAAGCTTTCTTCATAACCTATCATGAACATTCACAATTACCAATCAAGGTCATTGCTCCTAACTTACTGTATACCTTCTTTGTAGACCAAACACAAGCTTTCCTTCATAACCTATCATGAGCATCCTTTTGAACCTATAATGAACATTTCCAATTACCAATCAAGGTCATTCCTGCTAACCAACTATAGACCTTCTTTATAGCCTAAACATAACCTTCCCTTGATAACCTATCAGCAACATTCCTAATTATCATCATGGCCATTCCTCCCAACCTATCCTACCTACCTTCTTTATAGCCCAAACGTGAGCTTTCCTCCTTAACCTATCATGATAATCCTTCATAACTATTATGAGCAATCTTGGTAACCTATCATGACCATTCCCTATTACCAATCATGACAATTCCTGCTACCCTATAGCAGACCTTCTTTATTGCCTAAAATGAGCTTTCCTCCTTAACATAGCGTTAGGATCCCATCATGAACATTCATGATTATCAATACATCATGACCATTCTTGGTAACCTATCATGGTCATTCCCAATCATGAGCATTCTTGGCAATCCATTACAGACGTTGTCCTTAGCCCTAAAATGACCTTTCCTCCTTAACATCTCGTTAGGATCCTATCATGAACATCCATTGGATTAATCAATCTATCATGATCATTCGTTGTAACCTATTATAGACAGTCTTATTTTTATTGGCCCTACCCATGATTCCTATGCTTACATTCATCATGGCTACATCCTGACCCTTCATTGTTATCATATCCTCAACAATCTTACTAACCTATCATTTTCAAACTAATCATTCCTTGATAATCCATCACCACCCAATCTTGATTCTGATCAACACATTGCCTATTTCCAGGTCGTGGTAGCAGCGGCCAGGGCTACAAGACTCTCCACCAGATCTACAAAAAGCTGGGAACCCTAGAAGTCGCCGATCAACTCGAAGTCACAGAGTAAGAATTGATTTTTTTAAGTCATTCTATTTTAGCTTTCCTCATGAAATATAATCCCCCCATTTCAAGTTAACGGCGTATTTTAATCATGTTCGAACTTTCAACGATTAACTATGAGAATAGATGTCACAAAATCATACCAGAGATTGGTAACAAAACAACTAAATAATTCATTGAACTTTCCTCATAATTCCCCCCTGGCATAAACATTTGCGTACTTCTCCCCCTCTTTCGCCTCAACTCCCGTTAATATACCTGCATAGAACAAAAATTGCTAATTAAATTTACAATAAGATTTGTTATTTGTTATTTTTTGTAAGAACGCAATAACGTAGGGAAAAAACAAAAAAAAAAAAGGGGGTAGGGGGATATCGGGATTTTTGTATTTGTAGTGGACGGGGTAACCCTCATTTCTAGTAACGGATTTTAACCATTTTCGAACTTCACGATTAGTTTGTTATTAGAAGTCTAAATACCAAGTTTGGTAACAATCGACCAAATATTTCATTGACTTTCTCATTATTCCCTGAGTATACATTTGCGTACTCCCGTTGTTCCTGGCATAAAAAATGCTAATATCTCGCTTAATGTTAGATTTAGCGAAAAAATGTATAGAACAAAAATTGTAGGGAATTAAATTTACAATGAGGTTGGTTATTTGTTATTTTTTGAACCGACGCAATAACGGAGATATCGGGATTTTTGTATTTTAGCTTTCCTGTAAACCCTCATTTCTAGTAACGGATTTTAACCATTTTCGAACTTCACGATTAGTTTGTTATTAGAAGTCTAAATACCAAGTTTGGTAACAATCGAAAAGAAACCAATATATTTGCATTGACTTTCGTCTCATATTAATCCCAGAGTAATACATTTTGGCGTACACCTCGTCACCGCAGCCCCTCCCGTTGTTCCTGGCATAAAACAATGTCATAATATATACTCGGCTTAATGTTAGATTTAGCGAAAAAAGTATAGAACAAAAATTGTAGGGGATTAAATTTTTAATAAGATTGGTTATTTGTTATTTTTCGATCCGACTTACAATAACGGAGATATCGGGATTTTTGTATTTTAGCTTTCCTGTAAAGCGGGGCCTAATTTCTAGTTTTTGTGAAGCGGATTTTATACGGCATTTTAGAACTTCAATCACGATTAGTTTGTTTATTAGTGAAAGTCTAAATACCAAGATGGGGGGGGGGGGGGGTGCGGGGGGGGGGGGGGGGGGGGGGGGGGGGGTTTGGTTAACGCAATCGACCAACCAAATATTTCATTGACTTTGCTCCATTATTCCTCTTGAAGTATACATTTTGTTGCGTACACACCCTTACTCCACCAATCCCCTCTCCCCATCTCCCTGTTGTTCGCTGGCATAAAAAATGTTAATAATCTCGCTTTAATTTTAGATTTAGCGAAAAAACGTTATAAGAACAAAAAATTGTAGGGTAATTAAATTATGGCAATAAGATATGGTTATTTTTTATCTTTTATTTCGTATTCGTGTAAAAATAACAGAAGTATAACGGGATGTTTTAGTATTGTTAGGCTTTCCTGTCAACACCAATTTACTAGTTAACGGATTTTCAACAACCATTTTCGGTGACTTTCATTGAATAAGAGTATAAAGTTTGATCAAGGCTAAATGTCAAGTTTTGGTATGCCAATCGGGACAAATTAGACTCTCTAATTCTGGTTTGAGCTTTCTAATTTTTTTTATTTTTTTCTTTTTTTATTTTTTCCTTTTTTTTCCCAGTTTGTTCCAGGAATCAGTATCGCCGTCCCGAGTCCGTACTAACCTGCACTGTCATAGACGGGCGGAGAGATGGAGTCTGGGGCTGGTCGGCCTATGGAGGATACCGTTTTTGCGAGCATGCTCGCTGGTCGACCTCCTAAATTCAGGTCAGGTGTTCGCAGTGGCGGAGGGGGCTTAGCCATATGCTCATAGCTCCGATAGTTTCGTGGAGACTGTACGGTAAGAGAAAATGAGTACATAGTATGTTCTATGTTATTCATTATTTTAAGAAGCCTATGTAAGAGGGAGAGAGAGAGAGAGGAGAGAGATGAGAGATGAGAGTAGGAGAAGAGGCAGAAGGGAGGGGAAGGTGGCAGGGAGAGAAGAGCGCAGAGAGGGAGAGGGAGAGAAAGGCAGGTGTTGGAGGAGAGAGACAGGAACTAGTTGGCGAAAGAGGGGTTAGAGAATAGAAGATGGGGCGAAGATAGAGAGGTAGGAGACGAGAGGGATGGGGAGGGAAGAGGAAGAGTGGATGAGGGGAGGCGTTGTAGGAGTTGGGGAGTATGGGAGAGAGGAGGAGAGGGAAGACGAGGAAGGGGATAGAGGGAAGATGAGAGAAAAAAAAAAGCGGGAAATAGTGAAAAAGTTGAGGTAGATAGGGAGATGGAGAGAGAGGGAGACGCAGAGGGAGTGGCTGAGAGAGAGGGGAGGAGGAAGGGAGAGAGTGGCAGAGGGAAGGGGGGGGGGGGGAGGAGACAGTGTAGAATAGAGAGGCAGTGAGGGAGGGGAGAGAGAGAAAGGAAGAGGGTTGAGGGGAGCGTTGTAAGAGAGGGAGTGGGAGAGTAAGAAGGAGAGGGAAGACAGGAACGGGATAGAGGGAAGGAGAGGGAGCGGGAAATAGTGAAATAGGGAGGTAGATAGTGAGAGTAAGAGAGATGAGAGGCAGAGGGAGGGGGTCGAACAGAGGGGAGAGGGCAAGGAGAGTATTGGGGTGGGGGGGGCAATGAGAGGGAGCGGGACGAATTAGATGGAGAAATTGAGAAGGGGAAGAGAGAGAGAGAGAGGCAGAGAGAGGGGGCGAGAGAGAGAGAGGGGAGGAGGCAGGGAGAGAGTGGCAGAGGGAGGGGGGGGGAGGCAGGGAGAAAGAGAGGGAGGGGGAGAGAAAGGCAGGCGGTGGAGGAGAGAGACAGGGAGACCGGGGGCCAAAGGAGGGGTATAGAGAAGGAGAAGATAAGGAAAGATAGAGAGGTAGGAGACGGGAAGGGATGAGAGGCAGGGGAGAGAGAAAGGAAGAGGGTTGAGGGGAGCGTTGTAAGACGAGGCGCAGTAGAGTGGGGGGGGGGGGGGTTGTTAGAGGGAAGACAGTGGGAGGAGAGAGAGGACCGAGAGAGGGATGAGGAGAGGACAGAAAGGGGAGAGAGAGATGAGAGAGGGATAGAGAGTAGAGAGAAGAGAAGAGAGGAGAGGAGAGAGGGAGAGCGGAGAGAGGGAAAAGAAGGAGAGGGAAGACAGGAACGGCTGAATTTAAGAGGGAAGGACGGGAACGGAGGGGAGCGGGAAGAAATAGTGAAATAGGGATGTAGATAGGGAAATGGGGGAGGGAGGGGGGGGGAGAGAGAGGGAGTAGAGGGAGAGAGAGAGAGAGAGGAGAGAGAGGGAGAGGTAGAGAGGAGGAGGGGGAGGAGAGAGAAGAATAAGAAGGATGAGAGAGTGAGAGAATGAGGGAGAGAGAAGAAGGAGAAGTTGAAGTTGATAACTGGATAGGTGTAGAGGAGAAGGAGTGGGGTATTAGATGTGAAATTTAGGAAGGGGTAGATAGGGAAAGGGAGGAGGGAGGGGAGCAGAAGAGAGGGAGAGAAGAGGAGAGAGAAGAGGTTGTTGAGTTTTGTGAGAGGGGAGAGGAGAGAGATGAGTAGAGAGATAGGAGAGAGAGAGAGGGGGGGAGGAGAGAGGGAGAGAGAGAGGGCGGGAGGGGGGAGAGAAGAGGAGAGAGGAGGAGTGGGAAGACAGGAACGGGGAGTAGAGGGCAGAGAGGGAGCGGGATAATAGTGAGAGTAGGGAGGTAGATCCCCAGGGAAAGGGGCATAGGAGGGGAGGGAGGATTACGAGAGTAATGGAGAGAGGGAGAGAGAGAGAAGAAGGGAGAGAGGAGGGGGGGGAGGATCGAGCATGAGAGGAGAGATGAGTAGGGAGAGAGGAGGAAGGAGGAGGGCGAGTTGAGAGGTAGAGGAGAGAGGGAGAGAGAGAAGCAAGGAGAGGGAAGACAGGAACGGGATAGAGGGAAGGAGAGGGAGCGGGAAATAGTGAAATAGGGAGGTAGATAGGGAAAGGGAGGAGGGAGAGAGGGAGAGAGAGAGAGAGAGAAGAGAGAGAGATGAGAGAGAGAGAGTAGAGGAGAGGAGGGGAGAGAGTAGGGGGGGAGGAGAGAGAGGGAGAGAGAGATGAGAGAGAGAAGAGAAGAGATGAGAGAGGAGGAGAGAGAGAGATGGAGAGAACGCGATGTGGGGGGGGGAGGGGAATGGAGTAGGAATGAGAAGGGTGGAGAAACCGTATGAGAGAGAGAGAGGTAGATAGGAAAGGAGAGGGGAGGGATGGAGAAGAGAGGAGTGGAGGACAGAAGGGAAGGAGAGAGGGAGCGAGGAGAGGAGAGAGAAGAGAGAGAGAAGAGAGTAGGGAGAAGAAAGGAGAGAGAGAGAGAGAGACTTGAGAGGAAGAGAGAACGGGAGAGATGGGAAGAAGGAATAATTGTGAAATAGAGTAGATAGAAAGGGAGGAGGCAGAGATGGAAGGGAAAAAAAA
>JADPXZ010000007.1:1002500-1025000 GCA_019009955.1 Riptortus pedestris
ATATATTTTATAAAATTGTAACCTCTGTCTGTACATTGATTTTTTTCGCGAAATTTCACGATAACTTTTCGTTTCACATGTCATAGACACCATAACTGCATTTTGTTTCTTTCGTGTCTGTTTGTTTGTTTGTTACCTTTTCACGCATAAACGGCTGAACCGAATTTTATGAAACTTGGTATGTATATTACTACTAACCCAACTTAGACTTTAGGCTATATTAATTTTCTCTGAGACCTACAGGAGTGGGGGTTATAAGGGAGGCTAGCAATTGAAAATAGCGTTATTTCTTTTCGTATTGCTTTTTCGGCAAATATGCACATAACAAAACTTGTTTATTTTGTTATTTAAAGCAAACTTTTGTTATATACACCTTTTTCGTATACCGAATTATATACGAGATATACGCTAAAACCTATAGCGGAAGTGAACAATTTTATTTGGGACAAAAGACCCAACCAAAATAAATAAAAGTCGGTATGTGAATTAGCACAAACGTTTTCATTATAATAAGCCATACCAACATTTCTAGGGACGGGCAGGAGTGGGGGTTGTAAGGGAGGCCTGAAATTAATAATAGTGATTTCCTATTGGGGTTTCGGCAAATATACACATAACAAAAGTTTTTATTTTGTTATTTAGAGTAACTTTTGTTATATTCATTTTTGTCTTTTAACATAATATAAACGAGATATACACTAAAACTTTAGCGGGAGCCAACTATTTTATTGGGTGCTAACGATTGAACCGAACTTAACAAAACTCGGTATGTCAATTAGCATTAATTCTTCCATGATTATAAGCTATATTAAAATGTTTAGGTTAGAACGGGAGGGGGGTTATAACGGAGGCCAGAAATAAGAATTCACGATATTTCACTGTCTATTTGCTTTTCGACAAACATGCACATAACAAAAGTTGAATACTTTGTTATTTAGATTAACTTTTGTTTTATACATTTCTCCAGGAACAATGTGTGGAGCAAGTAATTTGCGTAGAAATATTGATATGCTCAACAATTCATTCCAATTTGAACTATGAGGTACCTCAGCTGGAAAAATTAATTCAAATCTATGTTAATATTTTGTGCTTAATAATTCAAATCTATGCATAATGCACAGGAGACGGGAAATATGACAATATGGAGGACAGTGAAGTCTTACATAAAAAAATAATTTTATTATTAACAAATCCACAGCAACGACGGGTATTAACCCTAAACACTGGGACGGGTAAATGTCAAAATATTGTTATTGCAAAGTAAAGCCTTACCGAAAAAATACCATCACCATTCAGCCTCAAATGAATTCCGAGCGAAGGCAGCGCTATCTCAGCTAGTAATATATATATATATATATATATATATATATATATATATATATATACTAGCGGACCCAATAGACGTTATCTTGGATGATATTTCAAGCTATTAGGATATTGATTTTAATAATATTATGTTTAAAACAAAAGCTACTTTTAATAACACAAAAACAACTTTTGTTATGTACAAATAGAAAATGAAATATGTCTATTTTTTTATTCAGGCCTCCGTTATAACCGCCACTCCCGTTCGAACCTAAAAAATTTAATATAGCTTATAATCGTGGGAGAATTAATGCTGATTCACATATAGAGTTTTGTTAAGTTCGGTTCAATCGTGCCGAATAAAATTGTCGGCTTCCAGCTTTAATTTTTTTAGTTGTATATTCTCGTTTATTACTTTGTTATAACGACGAAAGTCAATATAACAAAAGTTACTCTAAATAACAAAATAAACAACTTTAGTCATGTGCATATTTGGCGAAAAACCGCTAGGAAACGAAATATGGCTATATTTAATTTGAGTCGTCCGTTGGTAGCGCCACTCCTACCTCCATCTGCCTTGGGCTGATTTGTGAATCTAAACCATCCACGGCGTCACCCAAACGCATACAATTCATTCAAATCGCTCCAGCCGTTTAGGAACAGTTCACTCACATTAGCACCTACAGTAGAATTGTATATGTATGTATATATATATATATATATATATATATATATATATATATATATATATGTATATATATAAATATATATCAAATATAATTTTCTAATTTTGTTTTTTGTTTTTTTCAGCGACGTCTGCGCATCATAAATGTCCAAAAATCATCAACCATCAATCAACAAATGAAGACGTATATACAACAAAAACTAATAATACTTATTTACATAATAGTGATAAATAAATAAAAAAAAATAAAGAAAAATATTTTTTTGTTAAGAATAAATTTTCAAGGACATATCGTCAAAAAATTATATATGAAAAAAAAAACTAATGGTTGTGTTCATCGCCAAAAATTAAATAACTTTATTTCTGTTTCTATCAGTATTTAATAATGATAATAAACTTTATTAACTATAGGCTTCCAAAAATTGATAGGTTAAATTATGTGCCATCTCTATTGTATTTTTGGAAACAAAATGTATTATTTGGTTTTCCAAAATCAAAAAAAAAATCTATGCCAACAAGAGTGAGTGTACTAAAACTGTGAGGATAAATTTAAATTTTCCCAAAATTTAAGAATATATATATTGTGGGCCTTAAAAATAATTTTTTTGAAATTTCAGTAATTTTTGAATAAGTAGTACGTAATGTAGGAATTAGTTTTCTTTTGATTTTGGGTTAGTTTGCACACTCTTGATAATAAAACTAGTTTTTTGAAAAATTTTCCACAGAAATATGTAGCTAATAGTTTTTTTTTTTTAATTTGGTCCGAGAAGTCTTGGAAAAAATATTGTGAATTTTTTTATTTTTTTGAGCCTTAATTCTGCAAATTTTGAGTCTTTTGGAAGAAAATTTGAAGAATTTTTGGCGAATACAAAAATTTTAATTTTGTTCGAATTTTTGGAGTTCGAGTGTAAAAAGCTTTGGAAAGTCCGAATTGTTGGTTATCGTTGTTTTGAGACGGCGACAGATGGTATTAGACAGATGGGTCGCGTTAGACAAATCGGAGGTGATAGAGAGAGCAGTCACGTTAGACAGATGAGGTAAATAGATATATACGTTGTAGTGGGCAGATCGGTCACTTTAGACAGAACCGTCTCACATTAGACAGATTTATCGCATTAGACAGGTCCATCATACAAGTCAGTACCGTCACATTAGACAGACCAGTCTCTTTAGACAGATCTGCCTAATTGGACAGATCTATTAAATTAGAAAGACCCGTAACATTAGACTGGTCAAGTTGCATTAGACGAATCCCTCAAATTAGAAAGATCCGTGACGTCAATAGACTGGCCAGTTGCATTAGACAGATCCGTTACCTAAGCCAGACCACTATTTGCTTTAGACAGATCTGTCAAATTGGACAGATACGTCATATTAGACAGATCCATCAAATTAAAAAGATCTGTCACATTAGACTGGACAAGATGCATTAGACAGATACATAAAGTTACACAGATCCGTCACATTAGACTGACCAAGGTGCATTAGACAGACCCACACATTAGAAAGATCCGGCACGTTGGACAGATCTCTTGCATAACCCAGACTAGGTGCATTAGACAGATCCATCTCATTAGACAGATCTCTTGCATAACCTAGAATAGGTGCATTAGACAGATCCATCTCATTAGACAGATCTCTTGCATAACCTAGAATAGGTGCATTAGACAGATCCATCTCATTAGACAGATCTCTTGCATAACCCAGACTAGGTGCATTAGACAGATCCATCACATTAGACAGATCTCTTGCTTACCCAGACTAGGTGCAATTAGAAAGGTCGATCACATTAGACAACCTATCACTTTAGACAGATCAACGATGTTAAGACAGGTTCATCGCAGATCCGTTACACAATCTAGAAAAGTAGCAATAGACAGATCCATCGAAATTAGAAAGATCGATCACATTAGACAACCTTTAGATAGATCCGTCTACATTAGACAGATCTGTCTACATTAGACAGATCTGTCACATAGGACAGATTAATCACATTAGAAAGATCCGTTCCATTAGACTGGCCAAATTGCACTAGACAAATCCACCAAATTAGAAAGATCCGTCACATTAGACTGGACAAGGTGCAATAGACAGACCAGTCGCCTTAGACAAATCCATCTACATTAGATAGATCCGTCTACATTAGATAGATTAATCACATTAGAAAGATCCGTTCCATTAGACTGGCCAAGTTGCATTAGACAGATCCATTTCATTGGACTAATCCGTTACATAAACCAGACCAGTCGCATTAGACAGATTATTAGAAATATCCGTTACATTGGACATGCCCTTCACATTAGACTGGCCAAGTTGCATTAGACAGAACTGTCACATAGGACAGGTATGTCAAGTTGGACAGATTTCTTGCATAACCCAGACTAGGTGCATTAGACAGATCCATCATATTACACAAATACGCCACATTAGCCTAGACAAGATCCAATAGACAGATCCATCATATTAGACAGATACGCCACATTAGCCTAGACAAGATCCAATAGACAGATCCATCATATTAGACAGGTACGCCACATTAGCCTAGACAAGATCCAATAGACAGATCTAGACAAGGTCCAATAGACAGATCCTTAACGTTGGACAGATACGCCACATTAGTCTAGACAAGGTCCAATAGACAGATCAGTAACGTTGGACAGATTTCTTGCATAACCCAGACTAGGTACATTAAACAGAACGATTCCATTAGACAGATCCGCCGAGTCAAGAACAAAATTACCATCGGACATTCGCACTCAACGAAGTTCAGAAATTAAACTCCAGACATCTCGAGGAAGTTCACAATTTAGACAGAAAAAAATGGGTATCTTTCGAACCCAAAGATTTGGGATTTCCAAAGCTATTTACAACTCGTTGGTAGTTTATTCCGGGCCCCAAGATGCTAATAGCTTTAACTCATAGTTAAAAAATAACTTTGTTCCTAGCTTCAAGTTATGTTTTAAAAATTATTGTACAAATGAGGAATTCGCAAAAAAAAGTTTAATGCACGACCTTACTTGAGGTAATTTCTCCTGAATATTGGGTATGCTAATGTTTTTTTTTGAACTGCGGAGGCTAGGGACGACTTGAAGTCTAAGTTTTTCCAAGTGACTTCCAAGTCGAAGTATAGAACTCAAGTCCAAGTTTAGGAACGGAAAACGAACACGAAAAGCCCTCAGAAATGGGGTCCGTCCAAGTTGAGTCATTCTTAGGACTTTCAAGTTACAAAACGACAAATCCAAGTTTGAAGCACGACAACTTTCCAATTTTTGCTGAACACGCTAATATCTCGGTTAATATTTACTTTAGAGAAAAAGTGCATATAACAACAATTGTAGAGCATCAATAGTTCAACAAGATTGGTTCTATAACATTTTACTCTCAGGCTCATAATAACGGAGATATTTGGAATTATAGCTAAAATAAATAGATTAGGTCCAAGATACTAACGTTGTGAAACACTTTATTAAAGAAAAACGCTAATATCTCGGTTAATATTTACGATAGAGAAAAAGTGCATATAACAACAATTGTAGAGCATCAATAGTTCAACAAGATTGGTTCTATAACATTTTACTCTCAGACTCATAATAACGGAGATATGGCCGTATGAAATACAATTTTTGAGTATAAACTCAATAGTTTTTTTGTCTATTGGGGAAATTCGCTTTTAAAAAAAACATTAGCATACCCTTTCAGGACTTGCGGAAACCATGTTTCTCTGTACATATTGTACATATCAAAATGTTGTTTGATTCTACCTCTATATGTTATTTCTGCTGTCTTTCATTAAATTGAAAAAAAAAAAAAGTTAAAACATTTTAATGATTTATAATTAAGAATAGTTTAATGACGTAATTAGACAGTAATTAAAATATAATTAGGTTTAGAAAGTAATAGGTGCTTCAGAAAGATTGTAGTTTTTGAAAAGTTAATTTATTTATTTTTTTTGGATTATTTTTGTTGTTAAAAATGTTTTTATTTGGCGCGTAACAAAATTTTCGAAGGATTTCTGAAACTAAGCAAAAATTTTAGAATGGCGCCCGGTGCAGGGACCGAAGAGTCACATATAAAAATGCTAATATCTCTGTTAATATTTACGATAGAGAAAAAGTGCATTTAACAACAATTGTCGAGCATCAATAGTTCAACAAGATTGGTTCTATAACATTTTACTCTCAGACTCATAATAACGGAGATATTTGGAATTTTTTATATAAATTGCTAAAATATTAACGTTGTGCAACACTTTAAACTACTTTTAAAAGAAAAACGCTAATATCTCGGTTAATATTTACGATAGAGAAAAAGTGCATATAACAACAATTGTAGAGCATCAATAGTTCAACAAGATTGGTTCTATAACATTTTACTCTCAGGCTCATAATAACGGAGATATTTGGAAATTTTTATATGAATTGCTAAAATATTAACGTTGAACAACACTTTAAACTACTTTTAAAAGAAAAGTGCTAATATCTCGGTTAATATTTACTTTAGAGAATCAGTGCATATAACAACAATTGTAGAGCATCAATAGTTCAACAAGATTGGTTCTATAACATTTTACTCTCAGGCTCATAATAACGGAGATATTTGGAATTTTTGTTACGAACTACTAAAATAAATAGCTCTGGGATACCAACCTTGTGCAACACTTTAAAAGAAAAAACCGCTAATATCTCTGTTAATATTTACGTTAGAGAAAAAGTGCATATAACAACAATTGTAGAACATTATTTATTTAACAAGATTGGTTCTATAACATTTTACTCTCAGACTCATAATAACGGAGATATTTGGAATTTAAAATTCCCACCTCCCCCACTTCTTAGCCATTAAAAAAAAAATTGTTAAGCGCCAGAAAGAATTTTTAACAACAATACAATAATTAGTTAACAATTTAATTTTGGGTTTTGGTTTTTAATCATGTAAGCACAATTTAGAAAAAACAATTTTTTAGGGACTTTCTGTGATACGAGAGGTAATTGTTTTTATTCATTTGTTTAAACTAATAATGAAATTCTGAAACAGAGGAATTTAAAATAATATCTGATGTTTTTATTATTGGTTATAAATGTTTATAACAATAAGCGTTTGTTAATTAACAATATTGACTTTGTTATATACACAAAACATAAGTTGAAAATCTGTGATATCACATAAGTTGAACATAAGTTTAATTAGTTAATATGTGTTTTAATTAATTGTTATAGAAAACCTCTGTTTCCGCAAACCCAATTTTATGTGTATGTAATAATGATTGTTTCGGGGATAAAATTATTGTACGATTTAAGAATATAATTTTAGCGGTACGTTGTTAAACAAATAAAATGTGCTGGTTAAGGGATTTTGAGAGAAATTTCATTTATTTATTAGTTCATATTAATTATATATATATATATATATATATATATATGTGTGTGTGTGTGTGTGTGTGTGTGTGTGTGTGTGTGTGTGTGTGTGTGTGTGTGTGTGGGGCAGATGGCGATGAGAAGACAAACATGATGGGAAAGAGAGAGAGAGAAGAGTGGAGTGTGTGTGCGAGAGAAAGAGGAGTGTGTTTCGAAAGGCTGGGAGTGAGAAGGGATGAGAGGGGTAGAAGGAGGATAAAGAGAGGGGAGAGAAGGAAGAGAGAGGAGGAGAGAAGGAAGGGAGAGGAGGGTAGAGGAACAGAGAGAGAAAGGGTGGCAGAAGGAAGAGAGAGAGAAAGGGTGGCAGAAGGAAGAGAGATGAGGGGAGAGAAAGAGAGAGGAGGGAAGAAGGAAGAGAGGAGGGACGAAGGAAGAGAGACGAGGGAAGAAGGAAGAGAGATGAGGGGAGAAGGAAGAGGAGGGAAGAAGGAAAAGAGACAAGGGACGAAGGAAGAGAGATGAGGGGAGAAGGAAGAGAGACAAGGGGAGAAGGAAGAGAGACGAGGGAGAAGGAAGAGAGGAGGGAAGTAGGAAGAGCTATGAGGGACGAAGGAAGAGAGATGAGGGGAGAAGGAAGAGAGGAGGGAAGAAGGAAGAGAGAGGAGGGGAGAAGGAAGAGAGAGAAGAAGGAAGAGAGGAGGGAAGAAGGAAGAGAGACGAGGGGAGAAGGAAGAGAGGAGGGGAGAAGGAAGAGAGACGAGCGAAGAAGGAAGAGAGATGAGGTGACAAGGAAGAGAGACAAGGGGAGAACGAAGAGAGAAGAGGGGAAAAGGAAGAGTGACGAGGGGATAAAGAAGAGAGAAGTGGCGAAGGTATAGAGACTAGCGGAGAAGGAAGAGAGACGAGGGAGAAGGAAGAGAGACGAGGGAAGAAGGAAGAGAGAGAGAGAAAAAGTGTGGCAGAAGCAAGAGGGAGAGGAGAGGAGAGGAGAGAGAGAGAGCGAGAGAGAGAGAGAGGGGAGAGAGAGAGAGAGAGAGAGAGAGAGAGAGAGAGAGAGAGAGAGAGAGAGAGAGAGAGAGAGAGAGAGAGAGAGAGAGAGAGGGATATATATATATATATATATATATATATATATATATATATATATATATATATATATATGTCTTCTAATCGCCTACTGCATACTTTAATAGATTTATTTCTTATTCCAATTTAAGAAACAGTATTATCAAAACAATTAAATAATAATATTTAATTAAAATAAAACAGAGAGAACAGCACATTTCTTTGTTTATATTAAGGTTTAATGTTACATAAGATATATTCGTGCCTTGTAAAGAAAAGAAGAAAAAAAAAGACAAAAGAGTTAATTCAATTAACATGTTTTATTATAACAATAACTGAAATAACAGGTTTAGCTAGATTCACAACTTTTAATTAAATTGTCTCTGCAAAATGTAATTATTCAAATATTATTTATATTTATTTAAAATGGATATTATTTAAAGATAAATCTGTCTTTGTTTTAGTTAATTACAATGTTTTTTAAATATTTTATGAATGAATAATTTTATTTAAATCATTTCTGAATGATCAGTATAAATATGTGAAATGATATAAATTCCTATTAAATACAATTAAGTAATTAATTAATTGGTGTTCGTAAGTTTCAAAATTCCAATTAAACTATTTGGAATTTACGATACTCTATGCTTAATTTATTTTATTTTAATGAGATTAAAAGTAATTAGAATTTATAAGATACCAGTTTGAGTTAATTATTTATATGATATTCTAAACGATAATTAAAGAGTATTTATTACTTATTATTTGAACATAATTAGAATTAATGAGATTAAAACTAATTAATACGCTTTTTTTAAACACTAATTAATAAGTTAGTATTTGGAATTTAAAAATATTTCTAATTTGTGCTATTTAGAATCTCATAAATCTAATTACTCATTCAATTGGGCTTTAAATAATTCAAATACTCATTAAAAAGTTAAATAATAGAATGTAGTATAAGCCAATTAATATGATTAATTTAACTCATAAATAGTGAATAATAAACTCGTAATAACAAATAATTAGATTTCAACTCTAAAAAAATAATAAATAGTTTTAATTAGTGTTTAGAATATCGTATAACTAATTAACTCGATAATGGAATCTTATAAATTCTAATTACTTTTAATCTAATTAAAACTAAATAATTAAATATTACAAATGCCAAATAATATATTTAATTGGTATTTAATTAGTCCTCGAATCTAATTATTTGTCGTAATTATACCGAATAATTAATGATCTAATAATTAATATAAATACTCTTATTTTAGTAATTAGAATAACATAGGAATCAAATAATTTTAATTCCAAACAATTTATTTGATATTACAATTTCCTTAATGCCGATTAAATTAATTGGCTTATATTACATTCTGAAATCATTTATTCAAAGCCCAATTAATAGTAATTAGCATTTAAGTGATTCTAAATACCAATTACATTATTCACTATTTATGAGTTAAATTAATCATATTAATTGGATTATATTACATTCTAAAATCCCAATTAATCGTATTTAGAGATTCCAAATCTAGGTTTAATTAGATTTACGAGACTCTAAATACCGATTAAATTATTTAAGAGTTTTTAAATGGTAATTTAATTATTTTCACAATTTATTAGAAATCCAAATAACAATTAAATAAATTATTTAATTAATTTTGCTTCCGTGTTCGATTCTCACCTCGACAATAGGAATTTATATAGTGGCAAACTCATTTTATTTAGAGATTCTAATAAATTTAAAATGATGTCATTTAAAAACTCTTAAATAGTTTGATTGTTATTTAGAATCTCTTAAATACAATCTAATTAACCCTAAGTGATTTGGAATATTGCAAATGCTAAATACTATTAATTAATTGGGCTTTAAATAATACATTTTAGAATGTAATATAAGCCAATTAATTTAATCGGCATTTAGGAAATTGTAATGACAAATAAATTAGATAATTTATTGTAATTCTAATTATTTGATATTTATGTTATTCTAATTACAAAATTAATTGGGTTTTAATATTATTATATTCTAAAATCCCAATTAATCGTATTTAGAGATTCCAAATCTAGGTTTAATTAGATTTACGAGACTCTAAATACCGATTAAATTATTTAAGAGTTTTTAAATGGTAATTTAATTATTTTCACAATTTATTAGAAATCCAAATAACAATTAAATAAATTATTTAATTAATTTTGCTTTCTTTATTCAAATTGTATATTTTATTTACGATATTTTAACTTTTGTAGTTCGATTCTCACCCGGGCAATAGAAATTTATTTAGCAACCAACTCATTAAATAAAACCCTTTGTTACGCATAACAATATCTGATATATACTTTACATAGAATTTTGAATAATAATATATATTTATTCAGTAACATAAATAAAGTCTAATTACTTTTAATCTAATTAAAACTAAATAATTAAATATTACAAATTAAAAATAAAGTGATTGGTATTTATTTAGTCTCGAATCTAATTATTTGTGGTAATTACACTGAATAATTATATGAATACTTATGATCTAACGAATAACATAAATACTCTTTAATTTAATTAATAATTAGAATGTCATAACTATCAAATAATTTTTTTTTGTAATGGTTGAATAATGGTAACATTACTAAACTGAAATGAGTGAAGAAAGTGAAACATTTTGCAATAGAGTGAAGAAAGTAATCACTTTGTTCACAAGTGAAGAAAGTGAATTGCCTTCTTAATTAGTAATAAGTATAAATTAAAAAATAATTTGAAGTTGGAAATTAAATGCTTTTAAATGTTTCTTAATAATAATTACCTTCCTTGTTTATAACGTGCACTTGTTTATAACTGCACTACTTGACAATCATCACTAGTTGTTTTATAACTATGCTTATAACCTGCCAACAACGATGCTTATAACCTACCAACAACATACCATAATCTTGACAACATCCTAATTTTGTTCATATTCTGCTTAGATCTGATCATGTATTACACGATTACAGAAAAAATTTAATATTACACTCGTGACCAAAGTAGAATTTACAACTCTCGTCAAATTACCAGACTCGCTTCGCTCGTGTGGCTAAACGTTTCACTCGAGTTGGAAAATGATCTACTTTCGTCACTTGGATAATAAAGAACTATTAATCTCGTTAAGACTACATAATTAAATATTGTAACTACCAAATAATTTAATTGCCATTTATTTAGTCTCAAATCTAATTATTTAGTAATTAAACAAATAATTAGATATGTAATTACAATATAATAATTAATATAAATACTCTTTAATTTATATTATTTAAATAATTCTGCTTTCTTTATTCAAATTCTATTTTTTTTTTTTTTTTATGATAATTTAATTTATTTCCAGTTGTAATTACGAGTTCGATTCTCACCCGGCTAACAGGAATTTATTTAGCGATGAACTCATTAAATAAAGTCCTTTTGTTATGTATATAACAATATCAGTTATATACTTTACATAGAATTTTGAATAATAATTTAAATTTATTCATTAACATTAATGAGTAAATTCTAGCGAGACCTGTATATCTTGTTTGTTTTTGTTAAAATAAATTCTATAAGTATTTGTTTAATAATTTTAAAAAGTTATACATTTTTTTTGTCGTGATGATTGTAATTGTTATCGAAGAACGAAATCCAGAAAGACATTGTATATATCAGAATAAATAATTCAACTGTATTATGTATCTGTATTGTATATTGAATACAGTTCAAAAGTAGAATTGGTTTTTCTCAAAAGTGTAACGGGAAATTTATTTTCAGAATTTTTTTCCAAAGTGATTCAAAAATTTTTTCAAAAACTCTTTTTGATCCGAAAGTCCAATTTTTAAAAAAAAAAAAAATTAAAATTCAATAATTCCTAATAGTTTAAAATAATTAAGTACTCTATCGCCTCGATTAATTTCCAGTAGGTTTTCGCCTAGACAGTATAACCCTCTGGAATGATTTTAATGAAACTTTCCAAACCGAGGGTGCAATTAATAAATTTAATTACCTTCGTATAGTGATATTAAACTAATAATAATAATAATTAAATGCACACTTTTATTGATTATAAACTAACTAACAAAAAAAAATTAGTGATATCGAGAAATTTTTGAATAAATCTGTATAATTTATTAGTACGCTTAGAAGATTTTAAGAATGAAATTTTATTAGAATTGTTGACACTTTCAAATTCTATTTACTGACGTATAAATAAAATTAGGGGAACATTTCTTTGGCACTTAAAACTAAATTTATACTGTATTTTTTTTGTTTTTCCAAAATCTGTATTTTTGTTTGATTTTCAGAAATAAAAATAAGAAATTTTAATATTTGTGAATTTTTAGTGAGATTTATAAATAATTCAACTGTGTGAGAGAGAGTGAGACAGAGAACGAGGGGAGTAGTGTGTGTGTGTGTGTGTGTGTGTGTGTGTGTGAGAGACAGAGAGAGAGAGAGAGAGAGAGAGAGAGAGAGAGAGACAGAGAGAAAGGGCTAGGAAGGAGGGAGAAAGCGTGAGGAAGGAGTGAGTAGGCGACAGAGAGAAGGAAGGGGTTAGTGAGGGAGATGATGGGGAGAGACAGAGAGGGGAGAGAGGGAGTGGATAGAGAGGGGTAGGAGGGAGAGGTTAGAGGGTGAGAGAAAGCTAGGAGGGAGAGGAGGAGGAGAGAAAAGGTGAGGAAGGGAGAGAGAAGGAGTGACGAACGGGAGGAAGGAGTAGGAGGGATAAGAGGAGGGAGAGGAGAGTGAGTGGGGGAGAAGGTGGGGAGAGAGAGAGAGGGTAAGAGGGCTAGGAGGGAGAGGAGGAGGAGAGAAAAGGTGAGGAAGGGAGAGAGAAGGAGTCAGTAGGTGACACAGAGGAGGGAGAGGTGAGTGAGGGAGATGGAGGGGAGAGACCGAGAGGGGAGAGAGGAATTTGAGAGAGAGGTCAGAGGGTGAGAGAGGGCTAGGAGGGAGGGAGAAAGCGTGAGGAAGGGAAAGAGAAGGAGTGAGTAGACGAGAGAAGGAAGAGGTGAGTGAGGGAGATGGTGGGAAGAGACAGAGGGAGAGGGTAAGAGGTCTAGGAGGGAGAGGAGAGGGAGAGAAAGCATGAGGAAGGGAGAGAGAAGGAGTGAGTAGGCGACAGAGAGAAGGAAGAGGCGAGTGAGGGAGATGGTGGGGAGAGACAGAGAAGGAAGAGAGGGCTAGGAGGGAGAGGAGGGGGAGAGAAAGCATGAGGAAGGGAGAGAGAAGGAGTGAGTAGGCGACAGAGAGAAGAAAGAGGTGAGTGAGGGAGATGGTGGGGAGAGACAGAGAAGGAAGTGAAGGCCAGGTGGGAGAGGAGAGATGAGGAAGGGAGCAGAGAAGAGAGAGAGTAGGCAGCAGAGAGAAGGTAAGAGGTGATGAGGAGATGGAGGGGAAGAGACCGAGAGAGAGTGAGATGGTGGGCAGAGAGAG
Source organism: Riptortus pedestris (assembly GCA_019009955.1). Classification (NCBI taxonomy): domain Eukaryota; kingdom Metazoa; phylum Arthropoda; class Insecta; order Hemiptera; family Alydidae; genus Riptortus; species Riptortus pedestris. The sequence continues at coordinate 1,016,353 of JADPXZ010000007.1, forward strand.
AAAGGGGGGGAGGAGAAGAGAGAGAGAGGGATGAGGGAGAATAGCATAAGAAGAGAAGGCTAGAGACGGAGAGAGTAGGCGACCAGAGAGAAGGAGAGAGAGGGTAGATAGAGAGAGATGGTTGGCAGAGAGAAAGAGGGAAGGAGAGAGAGGGCTAGAAGAGAGAGATGAGTGGAAGAGAAAGCATGAGGAAGGGTAGAGAGTGAGCTAGGTAGGGTATGGCGACAAGAGAAAGAGGCTAGGTAAAAGTGAGAGACGGAGAGAGTGGGCAGAGAGAGGGCTAGGAGGGAAGAGAAGCCATGAGGAGAGCTAGGGAAGAGAGAGAGAAGAGCTAGAGGGAATATGGAAGAGAGCAAAGGAAGTGAGGAAAACGGAGAGGAGGATAATGAGGAAAGGGAGAGAGAGCAAGAGGCTAGGAGAGTGAGTAGGGGTTCGAGACGGAGGGCTGAGGAGGAAGATGGAGAAGTGAGGGAGGAGAAAAGAGAGGGGCTAGATTATGGGAGAAGTGATGGAGGAGAGGGGGGGGCTAAGGAGGAGTAGGAGAGGGAGGGAGAGGGATAGGGAGAGTAGGGGAAGAGAGAGGAGGGGTTGTGGGAGGGATAAGATGGATGTAGAGGGCAAGAAGGGAGTGTGAGAGAGGAAGGTGAGAGAGGAAGAGAGGGGGAGGAGAAGTGGAGAGGGAGATGAGGGAAGAAGGGGGGATAAGAGGGATAGAAGAAAAAGGATTGAGAATGAAGGGAAGGAAAATGAGAGGAGAGAGAGAGAGAGAGAGAGAGAGAGAGAGAGAGAGAGAGAGAGTGTGAGCCTGACAGACAGAGAGGTAATTTTGACAAACACGTATAAATTGTGTGTGTGTATCTATATATAAAATTGAATCTCAGAAGTTTTATTTCCAATTGATTTTTTTCCCCCCGATTTTTATTTCTGAAAAACAACCAAAACTGCAGATAATTATTAGTTCATTAAATATATTCCTTTATTTCTTTGCCTTAATTTAAATAAAATTATATCCATATATCCCCAGTTTGAGGTTTGTCTTGAGTTGTGTTCCCGTATTCACCAGTAATGCAATGGTTTAGGGACCATATTTCAATTTTCCCCACTTGACTCTAGTGATAATTTAGCTGTAGTGTTTTAACATTTTTGAGAAACTGATATAAAAAGTGCGAGGGAGAGAGACACACGAATAAAGGTTGTCTGTTTTTTTCTATTATAATATGTATATTGGTAGTTGTGTATGATATTGTGAAGGAGGGAGTCGCTTCGAGTGGAGCAATTAATAAAAGTACCTTATAAAAATGATGTGTATTTTATTTAGCCTGTTTCCTACAAATTGTATTCCCAAAATGAACGTGATAAATGGAAGAGGGAGAGGAGGAGGAGAGAGTGGGAGAAGGGAGGTGGGAGAGGAGGAGGAGAGAGTGGGAGAAGGGTGGAGAGAGGAGTGGCGCGAGAGAAACGGGACTTGGAGGAGAGAGAGAAGTAGGGGAAGAGAGGGGTGAGGAGTGGAGAAGAGGGAGGGGATCCCCCCCACCCCCCCCCCCCCCCACCCCCCCCCCCCCCCACCCCCCCCCCCCCCCACCCCCCCCCCCCCCCACCCCCCCCCCCCCCCACCCCCCCCCCCCCCCACCCCCCCCCCCCCCCACCCCCCCCCCCCCCCACCCCCCCCCCCCCCCACCCCCCCCCCCCCCCACCCCCCCCCCCCCCCACCCCCCCCCCCCCCCACCCCCCCCCCCCCCCACCCCCCCCCCCCCCCACCCCCCCCCCCCCCCACCCCCCCCCCCCCCCACCCCCCCCCCCCCCCACCCCCCCCCCCCCCCACCCCCCCCCCCCCCCACCCCCCCCCCCCCCCACCCCCCCCCCCCCCCACCCCCCCCCCCCCCCACCCCCCCCCCCCCCCACCCCCCCCCCCCCCCACCCCCCCCCCCCCCCACCCCCCCCCCCCCCCACCCCCCCCCCCCCCCACCCCCCCCCCCCCCCACCCCCCCCCCCCCCCACCCCCCCCCCCCCCCACCCCCCCCCCCAAGATCGGAGACATATAGAGTCACATGTGGGTTGGTAGTCCCTGCCTGAAACGAGGAAGGTAATGTTTTAATTTTTATAAATAATTAATGTTTAGTTATAATAGTTATATAGTTATTTATTATCCAAGTGACGAAAGTAGATCATTTTCCAACTCGAGTGAAACGTTTAGCCACACGAGCGAAGCGAGTCTGGTAATTTGACGAGAGTTGTCAATTCTACTTTCGTCATGAGTTTTGTAATATTAAATTTTTTCTGTAATCGTGTAACTACATGATCAGATCTAAGCAGAATCATGAAAACAAAAAATTAGGATAGTTTGTCAAGAGTTATGGTATGTTGTTGGTAGTGTTATAAGCATCGTTGTTGGCAGGGTTATAAGCATAGTTATAAAACAACTAGAATGATGATTGTGAAAGTAGTGCAAGTTATTTAAAACAAGTGCCACGTTATAACAACAAGGAAGGTAAATATAATTATATTTAAATTTTAAAAGTATATCGATTATTTCACCAATTATTCATTCACATTTCAAAATTTATTTTGTTTTAAAATAATATTCTTAGCAATGTTAAGAAACATTTAAAAGCTTTTTTTTAATATTTCCAACTTCAAAATTTATTTTTTAATTTACTACTTATTACTAATTAGAGAAGGCAAATTCACTTTCTTCACTTGTGAACAAAGTGATTACTTTCTTCACTCTATTGCAAAATGTTTCACTTTCTTCACTCATTTCAGTTTAGTAATGTTACCATTATTCAACCATTACAGAAAAAATATATTATCGTTCTCCGGAACAAACAAAACTAGTTTCGGATTGTATCATCTGGGGAAAACATATAATTTTTTCTGGCCATTCTGTTGCAATAGTTTTAGAAGAATCAGTTTGCAATAGTTTTAGAAGAATCAGTTTGCAATAGTTTTAGAAGAATCAGTTTGCAATAGTTTTAGAAGAATCAGTTTGCAATAGTTTTAGAAGAATCAGCTTGCAATAGTTTTAGAAGAATCAGTTTGCAATAGTTTTAGAAGACTCAGTTTGCAATAGTTTTAGAAGAATCAGTTTGCAATAGTTTTAGAAGCATCAGTTTGCAATAGTTTTAGAAGAATCAGTTTGCAATAGTTTTAGAATAATGAGTTTGCAATAGTTTTAGAAGAATCAGCTTGCAATATTTTTAGAAGAATCAGTTTGCAATAGTTTTGAAGAATCAGTTTGCATAGTTTTAGAAGAATCCAGCTTGCAATAGTTTTTAGAAGAATCAGTTTGCAATAGTTTTAGAAGAATCAGCTTGCAATAGTTTTAGAAGAATCAGCTATGCATTAGTTTTAGAAGAATCATTTTGCAATAGTTTTAGAAGAATCAGCTTGCAATAGATTTAGAATAATCAGCTTGCTATAGTTTTAGAAGAATCAGTTTGCAATAGTTTTAGAAGAATCAGTTTGCAATAGTTTTAGAAGAATCAGCTTGCAACAGTTTTAGAAGAATCAGCTTGCAATAGTTTTTAGAAGAATCAGCTTGCAACAGTTTTAGAAGAATCAGCTTGCAATAGTTTTAGAAGAATCAGCTTGCAATAGTTTTTAGAAGAATCAGTTTGCAATAGTTTTAGAAGAATCAGTTTGCAATAGTTTTAGTAGAAGCAGTTTGCTCTAGTTTTAGTAGAATCAGTGTGCAATAGTTTTAGACGAATACGTTTGCACTTGTTTTAGAAGAATCAGTTTGCCAACAGTTTTAGAAGAATCAGCTTGCAATAGTTTTAGAAGAATCAGTTTGCAATAGTTTTAGAAGAATCAGTTTGCAATAGTTTTAGAAGAATCAGCTTGCAATAGTTTTAGAAGAATGAGTTTCCAATAGTTTTAGAAGAATCAGCTTGCAATAGTTTTAGAAGAATCAGTTTGCAATAATTTTAGAAGAATCAGTTTGCAATAGTTTTAGAAGAATATGCTTGCAATAGTTTTAGAAGAATGTGTTTGCAATAGTTTTAGAAGAATCAGCTTGCAATAGTTTTAGAAGAATCAGTTTGCAATAGTTTTAGAAGAATGAGTTTCCAATAGTTTTAGAAGAATCAGCTTGCAATAGTTTTAGAAGAATCAGTTTGCAATAATTTTAGAAGAATCAGTCTGCAATAGTTTTAGAAGAATATGCTTGCAATAGTTTTAGAAGAATGAGTTTGCAATAGTTTTAGAAGAAACAGCTTGCAATAGTTTTAGAAGAATCAGTTTGCAATAGTTTTAGAAGAATCAGCTTGCAATAGTTTTAGAAGAATCAGCTTGCAATAGTTTTAGAAGAATCAGCTTGCAATAGTTTTAGAAGAATCAGCTTGCAATAGTTTTAGAAGAATCAGTTTGCAATAGTTTTAGAAGAATCAGTTTGCAATAGTTTTAGAAGAATCAGTTTGCAATAGTTTTAGAAGAATCAGCTTGCAATAGTTTTAGAAGAATCAGTTTGCAATAGTTTTAGAAGAATCAGTTTGCAATAGTTTTAGAAGAATCAGTTTGCAATAGTTTTAGAAGAATCAGTTTGCAATAGTTTTAGAAGAATCAGTTTGCAATAGTTTTAGAAGAATCAGTTTGCAATAGTTTTAGAAGAATCAGTTTGCAATAGTTTTAGAAGAATCAGTTTGCAATAGTTTTAGAAGAATCAGCTTGCAATAGTTTTAGAAGAATCAGCTTGCAATAGTTTTAGAAGAATCAGCTTGCAATAGTTTTAGAAGAATCAGCTTGCAATAGTTTTAGAAGAATCAGTTTGTAATAGTTTTAGAAGAATCAGTTTGCAATAGTTTTAGAAGAATCAGCTTGCAATAGTTTTTAGAAGAATCAGTTTGCAATAGTTTTAGAAGAATCAGTTTGCAATAGTTTTAGAAGAATCAGTTTGCAATAGTTTTAGAAGAATCAGCTTGCAATAGTTTTAGAAGAATCAGTTTGCAATAGTTTTAGAAGAATCAGTTTGCAATAGTTTTAGAAGAATCAGTTTGCAATAGTTTTAGAAGAATCAGTTTGCAATAGTTTTAGAAGAATCAGTTTGCAATAGTTTTAGAAGAATCAGCTTGCAATAGTTTTAGAAGAATCAGTTTGCAATAGTTTTAGAAGACTCAGTTTGCAATAGTTTTAGAAGAATCAGCTTGCAATAGTTTTAGAAGAATCAGTTTGTAATAGTTTTAGAAGAATCAGTTTGCAATAGTTTTAGAAGAATCAGTTTGTAATAGTTTTAGAAGAATCAGTTTGTAATAGTTTTAGAAGTTCGAATTGTGAAGTATCAAATGGCCCTAAGCAGATTTCCCGCGTGAAGTTATACAATAGAGAAATTTCACGAGAGTCGATAAAAATGCAAATATCTCGGCTAATATTCAAGATAGAGAATAAATGTATATAACAATATTTATAGGAAATTTAATTTGCAATAAGATTGGTTATATACAATTTTTCGATCCGACACATAATAACGGAGATATTTGGAATTTTTGTTATGGATAGCCAAAATAAATAGATTAGGTCTAAGATACTAACATTGTGCAACGCTTTAACTATGAAAAACACAAATATCTCGGTTAATATTTACGATAGAGAAAAAGTGCATATAACAACAATTGTAGAGCATCAATAGTTCAACAAGATTGGTTCTATAACATTTTACTCTCAGGCTCATAATAACGGAGATATTTGGAATTTTGGTTATAAACAGCTAAAATAGGTTAGGTCCGAGATACTAACCTTGTGCAACACTTTAAAAAAATATCGCAAATATCTCGGTTAATATTCAAGATAGAGAATAAATGTATAAATTAATATTTATAGTAAATTTAATTTGCAATAAGATTGGTTATATTCAATTTTTCGATACGACGTATAGTAACGGAGATATTTCGAATTTTCGAAAATCCTCCCCATCAGCCGTTAACGAACTTGATCTTTCTTTTTACATAAAACGACTAAATACCAAGTTTGGTAACGATCAAACAAAAAATTTAAGTTTAAAGTGTTGCACAATGTTTCGCAATAATCTCCGTTTACTATGCGTCGGATGGAAAAATTGTACATAACCAATCTTATTGCAAATTAAATTTACTATAAATATTGTTATATACATTTATTCTCTATCTTGAATATTAGCCGAGATATTTGCATTTTTCAGTTTTCATCCTCGAGCAAAGCCCCACTCCTTCTCGTATCTCATAAACAATATTCTGTTATATAATAAACCGCATTATTCCAAGCTTAAATACCAAATATTGTTTTCGTTTGTTATAAATTACAGTACTAGATATAGTAAATAGTTTGCAATAAAATTAATATGTTATATTCTGATATATTTCAGTAATTGTTTTTCTTTGGTTATTAAAATTGCCTTCAATATTTCTCATTAGCATCATGTATTTATTCGCTGTAATATTGCTGCGGTGGTGTTGAGTGTTTAGCAGGATGCAGATTTATCTATTGTCCAAACTTCACCCACGTACCTTAGGATATCTTAGACTCCTTATTTGCGGGTACAGCTGTTGCCCGTCTTGCCCGACGCCGTACCAGGAAAACTTGTATTCTTCAACGAGACTATCGTTGAACGAAGCGTAGAGGAGCATGTGGCCATCTGCAGACATCCAGAACGCTTTTCTATCGCTGAGTATCTCTTCTGAAATTCGAATAAGAAAAATAGCTAAATATATTTTGTCATATGTAAAATCGTAAGTGAAAAAATATGGTAGTAGTAGCGGGAGGTCTGGAACAAAATTAGTTATATCTCGGTTAATGTTTACGATAGAGAAAAAGTGCATATAACAACAATTGTAGAGCATCAATAGTTCAACAAGATTGGTTCTATAACATTTTACTCTCAGACTCATAATAACGGAGATATTTGGACTATTTTATCGAGATCTCATGAAAACAATATTTGGCATTGTTCCTGTTAATAATTTTCTCCAGATATAGTCTGGGGTTTTTAATTATATTCCTAAATACTCTTGTATGGTTTGAATAAATAATTTTTGACTTTTTATCAATATATATATAAAATTGTAACCTCTGTCTGTACATTGATTTTTTTCGCGAAATTTCACGATAACTTTCCGTTTCACATGTCATAGACACCATAACTGCATTTTGTTTCTTTCGTGTATGTTTGTTTGTTTGTTTGTTTGTTACCTTTTCACGCATAAACGGCTGAACCGAATTTTATGAAACTTGGTATGTATATTACTACTGACCCAACTTAGACTTTAGGCTATATTAATATTCTCTCAGACGAACAAGAGTGGGGGTTATAAGGGAGGCCTGAAATTAAAAATAGCGATATTTTGTTTCCTATTGGGTTTTCGCCAAATATGAACATAACAAAAGTTGTTTATTTTGATATTTAGAGTAACTTTTGTTATATACACTTTTGTCGTATACCGAAGTATAAATGAGTTATAAGCAAAAACTATAGCGGGAGTCAACAATTTTATTGGGCTCAAAAGACTCAACCGAACTAAATAAAACTCGGTATGTATAATAAAACTAACGCCTTCTTTAGAATAAGCTATACCAACATTTCTAGCGATGGGCAGGAGTGGGGGTTATAAGGGAAGCCTAAAATTAAATATAGTGATTTCGTTTCCTATTGAGGTTTCGGCAAATATGCGCAAACAAAAGTTGTTTATTTTGTTCTTTAGTGAAATTTGCTCAACAATTCTTTTCAATATGAAGTACCAGGTACCTCACCTGGAAAAATTAATTCAAATTATTATATTTTTGTCCTTAATAATTTAAATCGAAGCATAATGCACAGGAAACGCAAAAAATGAAAACAAGGAGGACAGTGAACGCTTACATAAAAAAATAATATTATTATTAACAAATCCACAGAAACGATGTGTATTAACTCTAAACACTGGGACGGGTAAATGTCAAAATATTGTGCAAAGTAAAGCCTTGCCAAAAAAATACCATCCACCCTCAAATGAATTCCCGGGCGACGCCGGGTATCTGAGCTAGTATATATATAAAATTGTAACCTCTGTCTGTACACTGATTTTTTTTCGCGAAATTTCACGATAACTTTTCGTTTCACATGTCATAGACACCATAACTGCATTTTGTTTCTTTGGTGTCTGTTTGTTTATTTGTTTGTTTGTTACCTTTTCACGCATAAACGGCTGAACCGAAATTTATGAAACTTGATATGTATATTACTACTAGCCCAACTTAGATTTTAGTCTATATTAATATTCTCTGAGACGAACGGGAGTGGGGTTTATAAGGAAGGCCTGAAATTAAAAATAGCGATATTTCTTTTCCTATTCGTTTTTCCGCAAATGTAAACATAACAAAAGTTGTTTATTATGTTATTTAGAGTGACTTTTGTTATATACACTTTTTTCATATACAGATATATAAACAAGGTATACGCTAAAACCTACAGCGGAAGTGAACAACTCTATTTGGGACAAAAGACCCAACCGAAATAAATAAAACTCGGTACGTGTATTAGATTAACTTTTTTTATACATTTCTCCAGGAACAATGTGTGGAGCAAGTTATTTTGCGTAGAAATATTGTTATGATCAGCAATTCATTCCTATTTGAACTATGAGGTACCTCAGCTGGAAAAATTAATTCAAATCTATGTTAATATTTTGTCCTTAATAATTCAA
>JADPXZ010000007.1:1030000-1127500 GCA_019009955.1 Riptortus pedestris
ATAACGGAGATATTTGGAATTTTTAAAAGAACATTATAAAGTGGCGCCCGAACTGGGACACACGCATCATATAATAAAAAAGCGAATATCTCTCCTAATATTTGAGCAAACGCAAAAATGCATATAACAACAATTGTAGAGCATCAATAGTTCAACAAGATTGGTTCTATAACATTTTACTCTCAGGCTCATAATAACGGAGATATTTGGGATTTTTAAAAGAACATTATAAAGTGGCGCCCGAACTGGGACACACGCATCATATAATAAAAAGCGAATATCTCTCCTAATATTTGAGCAAACGCAAAAATGCATATAACAACAATTGTAGAGCATCAATAGTTCAACAAGATTGGTTCTATAACATTTTACTCTCAGACTCATAATAACGGAGATATTTGGAATTCTCGGTTTAAATATAGATATAATGTAGATGGAATAAACATTTTTGAATTAAAGTTCGTAATATTTGTTAAATATATAAATTATTTATTTGCCACTATAACAGTGATGAGGAAGGTTATTATTGAGAGAGCAGTGCATTTTTCTGCCGCTTCACGAGTTGCTATTACCAATCTGCTCAGAGAGTATTATTGAAGGTAATTACATTTGTTTGGCTCCAATTAACTTTTGATAGTATTTAAACTGATGTTGGACTGAATGCCGATATAATAGGAATAGATTGGAAGTCGATCTGTAGGAAAGTGGGGCTTTATTGAACGATGAAAATATGAAAGTAGTAATAACTTGGTTAATATTTACGATAGAGTAAAAGTGCATATAACAACAATTGTAGAGCATCAATAGTTCAACAAGATTGGTTCTATAACATTTCGCTCTCAGGCTCATAATAACGGAGATATTTGAACTATTTTATCGAGATCTCACGAAAACAATATTTGGCATTCAAGCTTATCAAAGACACGAGCAGGAGTGGGGCTTTGCTCGAGGATGAAAACTGAAAAATGCCAATATCTCGGTTAATATTCAAGATAGAGAATAAATGTATATAACAATATTTATAGTAAATTTAATTTGCAATAAGATTGGTTATGTTCAATTTTTCGATCCGACGCATAGTAACGGAGATATTTGGAATTTTAGAACTTCATCTTTAGTTTGATTTAAAATGCTCAAATACCGAGTTTGGTAAAGATCAAACAGAAAATGCGACAGCTAGAGCACAATTTCAAAAAAACTCTGTACTTTTTGTTTAATAGCCATATGATTTATAACAATAATTTATGAACTAATGTTCATTATTTATTTAATCATACCTTTTGTGTATTGTGAGCGAGGAGTATATACTTGTGATCTGGCGACATCAGGAATTGGACAGCGTTTAGTCTTCTCTGGAAAAAAAATTTAAAATATATTAATTATAAATAACAACAATTGTTGAACAACAATAGTTCAACAAGATTGGTTCTATAACATTTTACTCTCAGGCTCATAATAACGGAGATATTTGGAATTTTTGTTAAGAATAGCTAAAATAGATTAAGTCTGAGATACTAAACTTGAGCAACACTTTTAAAGTAATACGCAAATATCTCGGTTAATATTTACGATAGAGAAAAAGTGCATATGACAACAATTGTAGAGCATCAATAGTTCAACAAGATTGGTTCTATAACATTTTACTCTCAGACTCATAATAACGGAGATATTTGGAATAACAATATATACCAACACTTCTCATAGGCATGTCGTTAAGGAAATAACTCTGTAACTGTTTTCTGATAAAAGACAAAACACCCATAACTCGTTTAATATTCGAGCTACAACAAAAGTACATATAACAACAATTGTAGAGCATCAATAGTTCAACAAGATTGGTTTTATAACATTTTACTGTCAGGCTCATAATAACGGAGATATTTGGAATTTTTGTTATAAAGAGCTAAAATAGATTAAGTCTGAGATACTAAACTTGAGCAACACTTTTAAAGTAATAGGCAAATATCTTGGTTAATATTTATGATAGAGAAAAAATGCATATAACAACAATTGTAGAGCATCAATAGTTCAACAAGATTGGTTCTATAACATTTTACTCTCAGCCTCATAATAACGGAGATATTTGGAATAACAAAATATACCAACATTTCTCATAGGCGAGTCGTTAAGGAAATAACTCTAACTGTTTTCTGTCAAATGACAAAATGCCCATAACTCGTTTAATATTCGAGCTACAACAAAAGTGCATATAACAACAATTGTAGAGCATCAATAGTTCAACAAGATTGGTTCTATAACATTTTACTCTCAGACTCATAATAACGGAGATATTTGGAATTTTTGTTATCAATAGCTAAAATAGATTGTCTGAGATACTAAACTTGAGCAACACTTTAAAGAAAAACGCTAATATCTCGGTTAATATTTACGATAGAGAAAAAATGCATATAACAACAATTGTAGAGCATCAATAGTTCAACAAGATTGGTTCTATAACATTTTACTCTCAGACTCATAATAACGGAGATATTTGGAATAACAAATTATACCAACACTTCTCATAGGCAAGTGGTTAAGGAAATAACTCTGTAACTGTTTTCTGATCAAAGACAAAACACCCATAACTCGCTTAATATTTGAGCTACAACGAATATACATATAACAACAATTGTAGAGCATCAATAGTTCAACAAGATTGGTTCTATAACATTTTACTCTCAGGGCTCATAATAACGGAGATATTTGGAATTTTTGTTATCAATAGCTAAAATAGATTGTCTGAGATACTAAACTTGAGCAACACTTTTAAAGTACTAGGCAAATATCTCGGTTAATATTTACGATAGAGAAAAAGTGCATATAACAACAATTGTAGAGCATCAATAGTTCAACAAGATTGGTTCTATAACATTTTACTCTCAGACTCATAATAACGGAGATATTTGGAATTTTTATTGTGAATAATTATAGTACATAGTTCTTAGATGCCTTTATTATTAGAATGGTCGTAGACGAATAAATGTTTGATTCTGCTTTATCAACAAGTGATGTTGAACTTTGTAACCGTTGGATCTGGGTCACAATTATTTAAAGAACGGGTTCACTTTAACGCGATCGTTAAATGGTCTAAATATAGAGCGTGGGAGTTCAAAGCAAAAATTAAAAAAAAAAAGTGAGTGGGCGCTTATGTCGTCACATATTCTTCATTTATAAACTAAAGTGAGAAAGTTAAAATAGCTGGACTAATTTTTGAGCTACGAATAAATTGCATATAACAACAATTGTGGAGCATCAATAGTTCAACAAGATTGGTTCTATAACATTTTACTCTCAGGCTCATAATAACGGAGATATTTGGAATTTTTGGCTAAAGTAAATAGATTAGGTCTGAGATACCTTTTGCAACACTTTATTGAAGAAAAACGCTAATATCTCAGTAAATATTTACGACAAAGAAAAAGTGCATATAACAACAATTGTAGAGCATCAATAGTTCAACAAGATTGGTTCTATAACATTTTACTCTCAGGCTCATAATAACGGAGATATTTGAAATAATATACCAACATTTCTCATAGACAAGTCGTTAAGGAAATACCTCTGTAACTGTTTTCTGATAAATGACAAAATACCTATAACTCGTTTAATATTCGAGCTAGAACAAAAGTGCATATAACAACAATTGTAGAGCATCAATAGTTCAACAAGATTGGTTCTATAACATTTTACTCTCAGGCTCATAATAACGGAGATATTTGGAATTTTTGTTACGAATAGCTAAAATAATAGATATGAATTGAGATACTAACTTTGTGCAATACTTTAAACTAAGAAAAACGCTAATATCTCGGTTAATATTTGCGATAGAGGAAAAGTGCATATAACAACAATTGTTCAACAAGATTTGATGAATTGGTTTACTTACAAAAGTCTGGTTGTTCATTATAATTCTTGTAGTTAGGTTCTCAGCGTTGAGTATCATTATGTTGCTCCATTCGTCTCGATAGATGAGTTCGTTTCCTGAAATCAAAAAATGAAATGTATTACTTGATTATTACAAAACAACAAGTAGGAAGAAGTCTGTGTCCCCAAGACAAAGTACTAATAACTTTGAGCTATAACAAAAAGTCCGTGAGGCACGGGCTGAGTGAACTAAGCAGATTTCCCACGTGAGGTTTTACAATAGAGAAATATACACACGAGAGCCGAACAGTTACGGCAAAGGGACGAACTAGCTTTTCGCGGGAAATTCAAAAATCCGGTATCGGCCCAAATTTCATAAAAATGCAAATATCTCGGTTAATATTCAAGATAGAGAATAAATGTATATAACAATATTTATAGTAAATTTAATTTGCAATAAGATCGGTTATGTACAATTTTTCGATCCGACGTATAGTAACGGAGATATTTCGAATTTTCGAAAATCCCCCATCTAAACCCCCCCTCTCACTGGTCCGACTTCAGCCGTTAACGAACTTGATCTTTCTTTTTACATAAAACGACTAAATATCGAGTTTGGTAACGATCAAACAAAAATTGCGACCGCTAGAGCGCTAACAGACAAATATATATATATATATATATATATATATATATATATATATATATATATATATACAGTTTTGAACGGAGCTCACTTTCGTCACCTCCTGACTAGGATCGATGGAAATTTGAAGAAAAATGTCGAAAATTCCGTCATGAGTACAACCTCAATAGCTGATTTCCATTAAGGGAAATATGCTAAAATGCGTATAAGAGCAATGTAGAGCATTAATAGTTTAGCAGTTTGAAGATTTTTCTATTGTTCAACTTCACATTGGGAAATATGCAATTTCAGTCATTACTATATTCGTGGTACAAAATGTGTTTCCTGTCTAATAAACTACAATGTGTGTTCCGTGTCTAATAAAATACAAAATGTGTTTCCTGCCTAATAAACTACAAAGAGTGTTCCCTGTCTAAAAAAGTACCAAATGTTCCCTGTATAATAAACAACCGAATGTTCCCTATCTAATAGACCAGCAAATGTTCCCTGTCTAATAGACCACCGTATGTTCCCTGTCTAATAGACCACCGTATGTTCCCTGTCTAATAAACTACAAAATCTGTTCAATGTCTAATAAACTACAAAATGTGTTCCCTGACTAATAAAGTACCAAATGTTCCTTGTCTAATAAACAACCGAATGTTCCCTGTCTAATAGACCACCAAATGTTCCCTGTCTAATAGACCACATGTTAGCAATAAGACAATGTATGTTTCCTATGGGAGTATCTGAAACACCATATAGTCCCTGTCTAATAGACCACCAAATGTTCCCTGTCTAATAGACCACCAAATGTTCCCTGTCTAATAGACCACCGTATGTTCCCTGTCTAATAGACCACCGTATGTTCCCTGTCTAATAGACCACCGTATGTTCCCTGTCTAATAGACCACCGTATGTTCCCAGTCTAATAGACTACCGTATGTTCCCTGTCTAATAGACCACCATATGTTCCCTGTCTAATAGACCACCATATGTTCCCTGTCTAATAGACCACCGTATGTTCCCTGTCCAATAGACCACCGTATGTTCCCTGTCTAATAGACCACCACATCTTCCCTGTCTAGTAAACTACCAAATGTTCCCTGTCCAATAGACCACCGTATGTTCCCTGTCTAATAGACCACCGTATGTTCCCTGTCTAATAGACCACCAATGTTCTCTGTCTAATAGACCACCGTATGTTCCCTCTCTAATAGACCACCGTATGTTCCCAGTCTAATAGACCACAATATGTTCCCCGTTAATAGACCACCGTATGTTGCGGGTCTAATCGACCACCGCATGTTCCCTGTCTAATAGACCACCGTATGTTGCCTGTCTAATAGACCACCGTATGTTGCCTGTCTAATAGACCACCGTATGTTGCCCGTCTAATAGACCACCGTATGTTGCCCGTCTAATAGACCACCGTATGTTGCCTGTCTAATAGACCACCGTATGTTGCCCGTCTAATAGACCACCGTATGTTGCCCTGTCTAATAGACCACCGTATGTTGCCCGTCTAATAGACCACCGTATGTTGCCTGTCTAATAGACCACCGTATGTTGCCCGTCTAATAGACCACCGTATGTTGCCTGTCTAATAGACCACCGTATGTTGCCTGTCTAATAGACCACCGTATGTTGCCCGTCTAATAGACCACCGTATGTTGCCCGTCTAATAGACCACCGTATGTGCCTGTCTAATAGACCACCGTATGTTGCCTGTCTAATAGACCACCGTATGTTGCCCTGTCTAATAGACCACCGTATGTTGCCTGTCTAATAGACCACCGTATGTTGCCCGTCTAATAGACCACCGTATGTTGCCCGTCTAATAGACCACCGTATGTTGCCCGTCTAATAGACCACCGTATGTTGCCTGTCTAATAGACCACCGTATGTTGCCCGTCTAATAGACCACCGTATGTTGCCCGTCTAATAGACCACCGTATGTTGCCCGTCTAATAGACCACCGTATGTTGCCCTGTCTAATAGACCACCGTATGTTGCCTGTCTAATAGACCACCGTATGTTGCCCGTCTAATAGACCACCGTATGTTGCCCGTCTAATAGACCACCGTATGTTGCCCGTCTAATAGACCACCGTATGTTGCCTGTCTAATAGACCACCGTATGTTCCCTGTCTAATAGACCACCGTATGTTGCCTGTCTAATAGACCACCGTATGTTGCTCCGTCTAATAGACCAGTATGTTGCCCTGTCTAATAGACCACCGTATGTTGCCCGTCTAATAGACCACCGTATGTTGCCGTCTAATAGACCACCGTATGTTGCCCGTCTAATAGACCACCGTATGTTGCCCGTCTAATAGACCACCGTATGTTGCCCTGTCTAATAGACCACCGTATGTTTGCCCGTCTAATAGACCACCAAATGTTCCTTGTCTAATAGACCACCGTATGTTGCCTGTCTAATAGACCACCGTATGTTGTCTAATAGACCACCGTATGTTGCCTAATAGACACCGTATTCCTGTCTAATAGACTTCCATATGTTCCCTGTCTAATAGACCACCATATGTTCCCTGTCTAATAGACCACCGTATGTTCCCTGTCTAATAGACCACCGTATGTTCCCTGTCTAATAGACCACCGTATGTTCCCTGTCTAATAGACCACCGTATGTTCCCTGTCTAATAGACCATCAAATGTTGCCTGTCAAATAGACCACCGTATGTTCCCTGTCAAATAGACCACCGTATGTTCCCTGTCTATTATACAACCGACTGTTACCTGTCAAATAGACAACAGTATGTTCCCTGTCTAATAGACCACCGTATGTTCCCTGTCTAATAGACCACCGTATGTTCCCTGTCTAATAGACCACCGTATGTTCCCTGTCTAATAGACTACTTGTTAGCACTTAGACAACGTCAGTATCCTGTGGGAGTATTTGAAACACCATATCTTCCCTGTCTAATAGACCACCGTATGTTCCCTGTCTAATAGACCACCGTATGTTCCCTGTCTAATAGACCACCGTATGTTCCCTGTCTAATAGACCACCGTATGTTCCCTGTCTAATAGACCACCGTATGTTCCCTGTCTAATAGACCACCGTATGTTCCCTGTCTAATAGACCACCGTATGTTCCCTGTCTAATAGACCACCGTATGTTCCCTGTCTAATAGACTACTTGTTAGCACTAAGACAACGTCTGTATCCTATAGAAGTATCTGAAACACCGTATCTTCCCTGTCTAATAGACCACCGATGTTCCCTGTCTAATAGACCACCGTATGTCCCCTGTCTAATAAACATCAGTTTTTTTTGTCTAATAGACCACCAATAACCATAATTAAATATGAATTTGCGTTTCTTTTAAGTTTCGTAACGAAAATTCCAAATATCTCCGTTATTATGAGCCTGAGAGTAAAATGTTATAGAACCAATCTTGTTGAACTATTGATGCTCTACAATTGTTGTTTTATACATATTTGTCGTAGGGCAAATGAATTTATACCTCCATCCTCAATAGTCGAATTTCCTTATGTGATATTTAAAACTTTTTTCAATTAGAATAAATATATTACTTGTATTGTAAATGACATAAGGAAAATGAACCATGAGTGGTCGGCAAATAGGAATTACATCTAACACGTCATTTGTTATCACTCAATTATTTAATTATTGATTACGATAATAATGCACTTAATGTGATATCTTTAATGACCAAGACTGGTTTTCTATTTTTATTTTAATATTCCTACTAAAGTAAATTATATTTTAATTTTTTCCAAAAATATAGGTTTAGGTTGTGATGAAACACTATTTAAACTAAGCAGATTTCCCACGTGAAGTTTTACAATAGAGAAATCTGCCTAATAACAACTGTAGTAGTAAGAAACCTCTAAACCTAAAACATTATTTAGGGCGTAATAACCCAGTAGTTTCTAGCCCAAAAAAAAAAATGACCTAACCTCTAAACCTATTCACGAGGGACGAATAGTTATGGAAACAGCCGCCAGAGCTCTCGGCGGAAAGTCCGAACATAGCCTACTGGTGACCACACGCAGAATACAAATGCAAATATCTCGGTTAATATTCATTTTAGAGAATAAATGTATAGAACAATATGTATAGTAAATTTAATTTGCAATAATATTGATTCTATACAATTTTATGATCCGACGTATAGTAACGGAGATATTTCGAATTTTCGAAAATCCCACCTCTAAACCTCCCTCCCACTGGTCCGATTTCAGCCGTTAACGTACTTGATCTTCCTTTTAACATAAAACGATTAAAGTCCGAGTTTAATAAAGATCAAACAAACATTGCGACCGCTAGAGCGTTAACAGACAAATATATATATATATATATATATATATATATATATATATATATATACACACACATACACAGTTTTGAACGGACCTCAATTTCGTCATCTACTAGGTAGGATCGATGGACATTTGAAGAAAAATTCGACAATTCCGTCATGAGTACGACCTCAATAGCTGATTTCCCATAAGGGAAATCTGCTAAAACTCTGAGGTTTGTCTGATTTTCTATTTAAGAAAAGTAAGTTTTCTTCGGTAGGGGTAAGTTTTTTTTCGTGTTTCAGTACATTCTAATAACAATGGCATCTGGAAATATCGTCTGTATGTCATTATCTGTCTATGATTATTTTTGATTATCTCTCAATTTCTCGCCACAACCCCCATTCTCCATCTCACACCTTCACACACACTAACTTCCCCCACCTCCCACTAGCTCCCTCTTTCTTTCACCCACCTCACACTAACTCCCTCTCTCTCTTCCCCCACCTCCCACTAGCTCCCTCTTTCTTTCACCCACCTCACACTAACTCCCTCTCTCTCTTCCCCCACCTCCCATTCTCTTCCCACCTCCTCCACTCGCATCCTCACTCTTCCCACCTCCTCCCATTCGCTTCCATTCTCTTCCCACCTGCTCCCATCGCTTCTATTCTCTTCCCACCTCCTCCCACTAACTCCCTCTCTCTTCCCACCTCCTCCCACTCGCTTCCATTCTCTTCCCACCTCCTCCCACTCGCTTCCATTCTCTTCCCAACTCCTCCCACTCTCTCGCCCGCACCATCTCGCCTTGTCCCTCCCTCTCACACGTACATACACACTAACGTCCCTCCCTCTCTCTTCCCACCTCCTCCCACTAGCTTCCATTCTCTTCCCACCTTCTCCCACTCGCTTCCACTCTCTTCCCACCTCCTCCCACTCGCTTCCGTTCTCTTCCCACGTCCTCCCACTCTCTCACCCGCACCATCTCGCATTCTCCGTCTCTCTCACACGTACATACACACTAACTTCCCTCCCTCTCTCTTCCGCCCTCCCCCGCTAAACTCCTCTCTCTCTTCCCACCTCCTCCCATTCGCTTCCAATTCTCTTCGCACTTCCTCCCACTCTCTCACCCGCACCATCACGCCTTCTCCCTCTCTCGTACATACACACTAACTTCCCTCCCTCTCTCTTCCGCGCTCCTCCCACTAACTCCCTCTCTCTTTCCCACCTCCACCACTCTCTTCCCACCTCCTCCCACTCGCTTCCATTATCTCTTCCCACATCCTACAACTCTCTCACCCGCACCATTCTGCCTTCTCCCTCTCTCTCACACGTACATACACACGAACTTCCCACCCTCTCTCTTCCGTCCTCCTCCCACTCTACCTCCCTCTCTTTCCTCCTTCTTTCTCTCACCCGCACCTTCTCGCTTTCTCCCTATCTCTCACAAGAACATACACAAACTTCCCTCCCTCTCTCTTCCGCCTCCTCCCACTAACACTCCTCTCTGTTCCAACTTCCCTCCCACTCTCTTTCAGTCTCTTCCCACGTACTCCCACTCTCTCACCCGCACCATCTCGCCTTTCTCCTCTCTCTCACACGTAACATACACATAACTTCCCTCCTCTCTCTTCCGCCATCCTCCCACTAACTCCCTCTCTCTTTCTAACCTCCTCCCACTCGCTTCCACTTTCTTCCCCCCTTCTCCCACTCGCTTCCAGTCTCTTCCCCATCCTCCAACTCTCCACACCGCACCATTTTGCCTTCTCACCTCTCTCTCACACGTACATACACACTACCTTCCCTCCCTCTCTCTTCCGCCCTCCTCCCACACCTCCCTCTCTTTCCTCCTTCTTTCACTCTCACCCGCACCTTCTCGCTTTCTCCCTCTCTCTCACAAAACATACACAAACTTCCCTCCCTCTCTCTTCCCCCCTCCTCCCACCTCTCTTCCCACCTCCTCCCACTCGCTTCCATTCTCTTCCCACGTCCTCCCACTCTCTCACCCGCACCATCTCGCATTCTCCCTCTCTCTCACACGTACATACACACTAACTTCCCTCCCTCTCTATTCGGCCCTCCTCCCGCTAATTCCCTCTCTCTTCCCACCTCCTCCCACTCGCTTCCATTCTCTTCCCACCTCCTCCCACTCTCTCGCCCGCACCATCTCGCCTTGTCCCTCCCCTCACACGTACATACACACTAACTTCCTCCCTCTCGCTTCCATTCTCTTCCCACCTTCTCCCACTCGCTTCCATTCTCTTCCCCCCTTCTCCCACTCGCTTCCATTCTCTTCCCACCTTCTCCCACTCGCTTCCGTTCTCTTCCCTTCTCCTACCACTCGCTTCATTCTCTTCCCACCTCCTTCCTCCCTTCTCTTCCCACCTCCTCCTCCCTTCTCTTCCCACCTCCTCCAACCCGCCTCCATTCTCTTCCAACCTCCACCCACATGCTTCCATTCTCTTCCCACCTCCTCCCACTCGCTTCCATTCTCTTCCCACCTCCTCCCACTCGCTTCCATTCTCTTCCCACCTTCTCCCACACGCTTCCACTCTCTTCCCACCTCCTCCCACTCGCTTCCATTCTCTTCCCACCTCCTCCCACTCTCTTCCCACTTCCTCCCTCTCGCTTCAACCCTCTTCCCACCTCCTCCCACTCGCTTCCATTCTCTTCCCACCTGCTCACATTCGCTTCTATTCTCTTCCCACCTCCTCCCATTACCTTCCATTCTCTTCCCACGTCCTCCCACTCGCTTCCCCTCTTCATCTCACGTCCTCCGACTCTCTCACCCGAACCTTCTCGCTTTCTCCCTATCTCTCACACGTACATACACACTCACTTGCCTCCCTCTTTCTTCCACCCACCTCCCACTAACTCCCTCTCTCTTCCACCCACCTCCCACTAACTCCCTCTCCCTTTCCCACCTCCTCCCACTCACTCACCCGCACCATCTTGCTTTCTCCCTCTCTCTCACACAAACATACACACTAACTTTCCTCCCTCTCTTCCGCCCTCCTCCCGCTAATTCCCTCTCTCTTTCCACCTCCTCCCACTCGCTTCCATTCTCTTTCCACCTCCTCCCACTCGCTACCATTCTCTTTCCACCTCCTCCCACTCTCTCACCCGCACCATCTCGCATTCTCCGTCTCTCTCACACGTACATACACACTAACTTCCCTCCCTCTCTCTTCCGCCCTCCTCCCGCTAACTCCCGCTCTCTTCCGCCCTCCTCCCATTCGCTTCCCATCTCCTCCCACGGTCCTCCAACTCTCTCTCACCAGCACCATCACGCCTTCTCCCTCTCTGTCACACGTACATACACACTAAATTCCCTCTCTCTCTCTTCCCGCCTCCTCCCACTAACTCCCTCTCTCTTCCCACCTCCTCCCACTCGCTTTCCACATTCTTCCCACCATCCTCCCACTCACTTCCAGTCTCTTTCCCCACATCCTCCAACTCTCTCACCCGCACCATTTCGCCTTCTCCCTCTCTCTCACACGTACATACACAACTAACTTCCCTCCTCTCTCTTCCGTCCCTCCTCCCACTACCTCCCTCTCTTTCCTCCTTCTTTCTCTCACCCACAGCGTCTCGCTTTCTCCCTATCTCTTTCAAGAACATACACCAACTCCCCCTCCCTATCTCTTCTCCCCTCCTCCCACTCGCTTCCACTTTCTTCTCCCCTCCTCCCACTCGCTTCCACTTTCTTCCCACCTCCTCCCACTCGCATCCAGTCTCTTCCCACGTCCTCCCACTCTCTCACCCGCACCATCTCGCATTCTACGTCTCTCTCCCACGTACATACCCACTAAGGTCCCTCCCTCTCTCTTCCGCGCTCCTCCCACTCGCTTCCACTCTCTTCCCACCTCCTCCCACTCGCTCCCAATCTCTTCCCACGTCCTCCAACTCTCCTCACCCGCACCATCTCGCCTTCTCTCTCTCTCTCACACGTACATACACACTAACTTCCCTCCCCTCCTCCCACTACCTCCCTCTCTCTTTTCCACCTCCTCCCACTCGCTTCCAGTGTCTTCCCAACGTCTCCCACTCGCTCTCTCTCTCTTCCCCCCTCCTCCCACTAACCCTCTCCTTCCCACCTCCTCCCACTCGCTCCCACTCTCTTTCCCTCTCCTCCCACTCGTTACACTCTCTTTCACCTCCCCCACTACCTCTCCCTCTTTCCCACCTCATCCCACTCGCTACCTCTCTCTTCCCCCTCCTCGTCCCACTAACTCCCTCTCTGTTCCCACCGCATCCCACTCGCTCCAGTCTTTGTTCCTACCTCCCACTCTTTTCCCACCTCCTCCCACTCGCTCCCACCTTCTCCCACTCTCTTCCCACCTTCTCCCACTCTCTTCCGACCTCCTCCCACTCGCTTCCATTCTCTTCCCTCTTCTCCCACTAGCTCCCACTCTTTTTCCACTCCACTCTCTCACACACACAAAACCTACCAGATATCCACGAGCCGTTGTGCCTTAGCCCAGCCAGCTCGTGGCCTATGACATCTTGCAGCCTGAGCCTTGCCCCCTTCACCCTCGGCCCCCTCTCCGGCGGGGTCAGCAGCAGCACCGACGTTACTATCAGCGCCAGTACCGTCATGATGACCAGAACAGCGATGAGTATCCCCCGCCAGTTCCTCTGGTTAGGATTGCTCGAAACCAGCTGAAACACATAACAATAAAAGCATTAGATAACAAAATATTACTATTGACATACTAGAAGAGAACAAAGTACTAATAACACGGTTAATATTCAATTGACCAAAAAATACATATAGCAACAATTGTAGAGTATCATTAGTTGAACAAGATTGCTTCTGTAACATTTTACTCTCAGACTCATAATAACGGAGATATTTGGAATTATTATTATAGTCTGAAGATGCTAAGCTTGTGCAACACTTTATTAAAGAAAAAACGCTAATATCTCTGTTAATATTTACTCTAGAGAAAAAGTGTATATAACAACAATTGTAGAGCATCAATAGTTCAACAAGATTGGTTCTATAACATTTTACTCTCAGACTCATAATAACGGAGATATTTGGAATTATTTAGATTACATTTTAAAATGGCGCCCGAAGCAGGGGCCTAATCATCATTTAAATAAAATGCGAATTCTTTGTCTTGTTGTGTTTTCATTGCCTTGATTATGGAACGAAATTGTTTTATCCACCAACAAAGCCAAGGTTAGTATTTCAGACCTAATCTATTTATTTTAGCTATTCGTAACAAAGATTCCAAATATCTCCGTTATTATGAGTCTGAGAGTAAAATGTTATAGAACCAATCTTGTTGAACTATTGATGCTCTACAATTGTTGTTATATGCACTTTTTCTCTATCATAAATATTAACCGAGATATTAGCGTTTTCCTTTTACAAAGTGTTGCTAAAAGGTTAGCATCTCAGACCTAAGCAAAAATTCCAAATATCTCCGTTATTATGAGCCTGAGAGTAAAATGTTATAGAACCAATCTTGTTGAACTATTGATGCTCTACAATTGTTGTTATATGCACTTTTTCTCTATCGTAAATATTAACCGAGATATTAGCGTGTTTTTAAGTCTTGCGCAGGGTTAGTATCTTAGGCCTAATTTATTTATTTTAACTATTCGTAAAAAAAATTCCAAATATCTCCGTTATTATGAGCCTGAGAGTAAAATGTTATAGAACCAATCTTGTTGAACTATTGATGCTCTACAATTGTTGTTATATGCACTTTAGTCGTAGCACCAATATTAAGCGTGTTATTCGTTCATTTATTTATTGTGCCAGTGCCCTGTGTAGCGTTTTTTTTTTTTATAATTGTGCTCCTAGGCTTTTGTTGTTAGTGCATTTGAACTATTTAAAAAAGCGAAGCTATATATATCAAGAGCAACAGACCCACAAACTCGCTACACACGAACACATCCTCCATCTGCTCAGTATAACGATGGAATTGCACAACTCCAGGTCAACGTTATACTGCCAACCCTCCGGAACCTAAGAATTACAAAAAAAGTTTACTACATATTCTCGAATTTTTCCCTTCA
Organism: Riptortus pedestris; assembly: GCA_019009955.1. Taxonomy (NCBI): domain Eukaryota; kingdom Metazoa; phylum Arthropoda; class Insecta; order Hemiptera; family Alydidae; genus Riptortus; species Riptortus pedestris. The sequence continues at coordinate 1,044,808 of JADPXZ010000007.1, forward strand.
AGTAACTCGCTTAATAATTGAGTTACGAAAATGTGTATATAACAACAATTGTAGAGCATCAATAGTTCAACAAGATTGGTTCTATAACATTTTACTCTCAGGCTCATAATAACGGAGATATTTGGAATTTTAGCTAAAATAAATAGATTAGGTCTGAGATACTAACATTGAGTATCACTTTAAAAGAAAAACGCTAATATCTCGGTTAATATTTACGATAGAGAAAAAGTGCATATAACAACAATTGTAGAGCATCAATAGTTCAACAAGATTGGTTCTATAACATTTTACTCTCAGGCTCATAATAACGGAGATATTTCAGCTTGGAATAAAACGATTCATGATATAACAGCTTATTGTTAAGAAATGCGTGAGGGTAAACAGGAGACTTACAACTTAAAATGCAAATATCTCGGTTAATATTTATGTTAGAGAAAACATGTATATAACAATATTTATAGACAATTTAATATGCAATAAGATTGGTTATGTACAAAATTATGATTCGATGCATAATAACGGAGATATTTCGAGTTTCAGAAAATCACCACCTCTAACAGATTGGACCTCACTTTCGTTATCTCCTGGGTAGGATCGATGGACATTTGACGAAATTTTTTTCTAATATGGAGTCATGACTAGAACCTAAGTAACTGCTAATAGAGAAGTTATTTCGAATTCTCTTAGCTTAAAGCTGAGCTACCTCAATATTTTGATTAGGTTAACTCAGCCCCTAGTTTCTGAAGTGGTTAATGCAAAAATTCTTTCTATTTGGTTCGAGTTCGTGGTGGAATTATTTATTTTCCTGTTTATATAAAAAAAAGTTTTCGGAGCCGACAGACGTTGGCCTGGATAATATTTCAAGCGATTAGGATATTAAATTTAATAATATTATGTTTAAAACAAAAGCTACTTTTAATAACACAAAAAACAACTTTTGTTACGTGCACGTTTGCCTAAAAACAAATAGAAAATGAAATATCGCGAATTTTTTATTCAGGCCTCCGTTATAACCGCCACTCCCGTTCGAACCTAAAAAATTTAATATAGCTTATAATCGTGGAAGAATTAATGCTGATTCACATATAGAGTTTTGTTAAGTTCGGTTCAATCGTTAGTGCCCGATAAAATTGTTTGCTCGCGCTTTAATTTTTTAGTGTATATCTCGTTTATACTTTGTTATACGACAAAAGTGAGTATAACCAAAGTTACTCTAAATAACAAAATAAACAACTTTTATCCTGTGCATATTTGCCGAAAAACCGATAGGAAACGAAATATGGCTATATTTAATTTGAGTCGTCCGTTGGTAGCGCCACTCCTACCTCCATCTGCCTTGGGCTGATTTGTGAATCTAAACCATCCACGGCGTCACCCAAACGCATACAATTCATTCAAATCGCTCCAGCCGTTTAGGAACAGTTCACTCACATACACACAACTACACTAGAATTATAAATATGTTACCTCGTCATCATAGCTGTCTGGGTCCGACATTTTGCTTGAAGAGTTCCACTACCCAGAGTTTGAGTCAGCTGACCTCTCCAACCTCCATTTTACATTCTGCAACAGAAACATTGAATCAGAATAGTTTGCAGAATACCAAAAAATATTGTAAAGCAAGAATTTATCGAGTCGCGGGAATATAGGTAGAGAGCCGAGCCCCGAACTAGTCTAGATGGGTTCCAGCGGACGCCTCCAACACCCATCATTCCCTCTTGGAACATTGCAAGGCTAGTAGTTTTCGAGTCGCGGGAATATAGGTAGAGAGCCGAGCCCCGAACTAGTCTAGATGGGTTCCAGCGACGCCTCCAACACCCATAATTCCCTCTTGGAACATTGCAAGGCTAGTAGTTTTCGAGTCGCGGGAATATAGGTAGAGAGCCGAGCCCCGAACTAGTCTAGATGGGTTCCAGCGACGCCTCCAACACCCATAATTCCCTCTTGGAACATTGCAAGGCTAGTAGTTTTCGAGTCGCGGGAATATAGGTAGAGAGCCGAGCCCCGAACTAGTCTAGATGGGTTCCAGCGACACCTCCAACACCCATAATTCCCTCTTGGAACATTGCAAGGCTAGTAGTTTTCGAGTCGCGGGAATATAGGTAGAGAGCCGAGCCCCGAACTAGTCTAGATGGGTTCCAGCGACGCCTCCAACACCCATAATTCCCTCTTGGAACATTGCAAGGCTAGTAGTTTTCGAGTCGCGGGAATATAGGTAGAGAGCCGAGCCCCGAACTAGTCTAGATGGGTTCCAGCGGACGCCTCCAACACCCATAATTCCCTCTTGGAACATTGCAAGGCTAGTAGTTTTCGAGTCGCGGGAATATAGGTAGAGAGCCGAGCTCCGAACTAGTCTAGATGGGTTCCAGCGACGCCTCCAACACCCATAATTCCCTCTTGGAACATTGCAAGGCTAGTAGTTTTCGAGTCGCGGGAATATAGGTAGAGAGCCGAGCCCCGAACTAGTCTAGATGGGTTCCAGCGACGCCTCCAACACCCATAATTCCCTCTTGGAACATTGCAAGGCTAGTAGTTTTCGAGTCGGGGGAATATAGGCAGAGAGCCGAGCCCCGAACTAGTCTAGATGGGTTCCAGCGACGCCTCCAACACCCGTAATTCCCTCTTGGAACATTGCAAGGCTAGTAGTTTTCGAGTCGCGGGAATATAGGTAGAGAGCCGAGCCCCGAACTAGTCTAGATGGGTTCCAGCGACGCCTCCAACACCCATAATTCCCTCTTGGAACATTGCAAGGCTAGTAGTTTTCGAGTCGCGGGAATATAGGTAGAGAGCCGAGCCCCGAACTAGTCTAGATGGGTTCCAGCGACGCCTCCAACACCCATAATTCCCTCTTGGAACATTGCAAGGCTAGTAGTTTTCGAGTCGCGGGAATATAGGTAGAGAGCCGAGCCCCGAACTAGTCTAGATGGGTTCCAGCGACGCCTCCAACACCCATAATTCCCTCTTGGAACATTGCAAGGCTAGTAGTTTTCGAGTCGCGGGAATATAGGTAGAGAGCCGAGCCCCGAACTAGTCTAGATGGGTTCCAGCGACGCCTCCAACACCCATAATTCCCTCTTGGAACATTGCAAGGCTAGTAGTTTTCGAGTCGCGGGAATATAGGTAGAGAGCCGAGCCCCGAACTAGTCTAGATGGGTTCCAGCGACGCCTCCAACACCCATAATTCCCTCTTGGAACATTGCAAGGCTAGTAGTTTTCGAGTCGCGGGAATATAGGTAGAGAGCCGAGCCCCGAACTAGTCTAGATGGGTTCCAGCGACGCCTCCAACACCCATAATTCCCTCTTGGAACATTGCAAGGCTAGTAGTTTTCGAGTCGCGGGAATATAGGTAGAGAGCCGAGCCCCGAACTAGTCTAGATGGGTTCCAGCGACGCCTCCAACACCCATAATTCCCTCTTGGAACATTGCAAGGCTAGTAGTTTTCGAGTCGCGGGAATATAGGTAGAGAGCCGAGCCCCGAACTAGTCTAGATGGGTTCCAGCGACGCCTCCAACACCCATAATTCCCTCTTGGAACATTGCAAGGCTAGTAGTTTTCGAGTCGCGGGAATATAGGTAGAGAGCCGAGCCCCGAACTAGTCTAGATGGGTTCCAGCGACGCCTCAAACACCCATAATTCCCTCTTGGAACATTGCAAGGCTAGTAGTTTTCGAGTCGCGGGAATATAGGTAGAGAGCCGAGCCCCGAACTAGTCTAGATGGGTTCCAGCGACGCCTCCAACACCCATAATTCCCTCTTGGAACATTGCAAGGCTAGTAGTTTTCGAGTCGCGGGAATATAGGTAGAGAGCCGAGCCCCGAACTAGTCTAGATGGGTTCCAGCGACGCCTCCAACACCCATAATTCCCTCTTGGAACATTGCAAGGCTAGTAGTTTTCGAGTCGCGGGAATATAGGTAGAGAGCCGAGCCCCGAACTAGTCTAGATGGGTTCCAGCGACGCCTCCAACACCCATAATTCCCTCTTGGAACATTGCAAGGCTAGTAGTTTTCGAGTCGCGGGAATATAGGTAGAGAGCCGAGCCCCGAACTAGTCTAGATGGGTTCCAGCGACGCCTCCAACACCCATAATTCCCTCTTGGAACATTGCAAGGCTAGTAGTTTTCGAGTCGCGGGAATATAGGTAGAGAGCCGAGCCCCGAACTAGTCTAGATGGGTTCCAGCGACGCCTCCAACACCCATAATTCCCTCTTGGAACATTGCAAGGCTAGTAGTTTTCGAGTCGCGGGAATATAGGTAGAGAGCCGAGCCCCGAACTAGTCTAGATGGGTTCCAGCGACGCCTCCAACACCCATAATTCCCTCTTGGAACATTGCAAGGCTAGTAGTTTTCGAGTCGCGGGAATATAGGTAGAGAGCCGAGCCCCGAACTAGTCTAGATGGGTTCCAGCGACGCCTCCAACACCCATAATTCCCTCTTGGAACATTGCAAGGCTAGTAGTTTTCGAGTCGCGGGAATATAGGTAGAGAGCCGAGCCCCGAACTAGTCTAGATGGGTTCCAGCGACGCCTCCAACACCCATAATTCCCTCTTGGAACATTGCAAGGCTAGTAGTTTTCGAGTCGCGGGAATATAGGTAGAGAGCCGAGCCCCGAACTAGTCTAGATGGGTTCCAGCGACGCCTCCAACACCCATAATTCCCTCTTGGAACATTGCAAGGCTAGTAGTTTTCGAGTCGCGGGAATATAGGTAGAGAGCCGAGCCCCGAACTAGTCTAGATGGGTTCCAGCGACGCCTCCAACACCCATAATTCCCTCTTGGAACATTGCAAGGCTAGTAGTTTTCGAGTCGCGGGAATATAGGTAGAGAGCCGAGCCCCGAACTAGTCTAGATGGGTTCCAGCGACGCCTCCAACACCCATAATTCCCTCTTGGAACATTGCAAGGCTAGTAGTTTTCGAGTCGCGGGAATATAGGTAGAGAGCCGAGCCCCGAACTAGTCTAGATGGGTTCCAGCGACGCCTCCAACACCCATAATTCCCTCTTGGAACATTGCAAGGCTAGTAGTTTTCGAGTCGCGGGAATATAGGTAGAGAGCCGAGCCCCGAACTAGTCTAGATGGGTTCCAGCGACGCCTCCAACACCCATAATTCCCTCTTGGAACATTGCAAGGCTAGTAGTTTTCGAGTCGCGGGAATATAGGTAGAGAGCCGAGCCCCGAACTAGTCTAGATGGGTTCCAGCGACGCCTCCAACACCCATAATTCCCTCTTGGAACATTGCAAGGCTAGTAGTTTTCGAGTCGCGGGAATATAGGTAGAGAGCCGAGCCCCGAACTAGTCTAGATGGGTTCCAGCGACGCCTCCAACACCCATAATTCCCTCTTGGAACATTGCAAGGCTAGTAGTTTTCGAGTCGCGGGAATATAGGTAGAGAGCCGAGCCCCGAACTAGTCTAGATGGGTTCCAGCGACGCCTCCAACACCCATAATTCCCTCTTGGAACATTGCAAGGCTAGTAGTTTTCGAGTCGCGGGAATATAGGTAGAGAGCCGAGCCCCGAACTAGTCTAGATGGGTTCCAGCGACGCCTCCAACACCCATAATTCCCTCTTGGAACATTGCAAGGCTAGTAGTTTTCGAGTCGCGGGAATATAGGTAGAGAGCCGAGCCCCGAACTAGTCTAGATGGGTTCCAGCGACGCCTCCAACACCCATAATTCCCTCTTGGAACATTGCAAGGCTAGTAGTTTTCGAGTCGCGGGAATATAGGTAGAGAGCCGAGCCCCGAACTAGTCTAGATGGGTTCCAGCGACGCCTCCAACACCCATAATTCCCTCTTGGAACATTGCAAGGCTAGTAGTTTTCGAGTCGCGGGAATATAGGTAGAGAGCCGAGCCCCGAACTAGTCTAGATGGGTTCCAGCGACGCCTCCAACACCCATAATTCCCTCTTGGAACATTGCAAGGCTAGTAGTTTTCGAGTCGCGGGAATATAGGTAGAGAGCCGAGCCCCGAACTAGTCTAGATGGGTTCCAGCGACGCCTCCAACACCCATAATTCCCTCTTGGAACATTGCAAGGCTAGTAGTTTTCGAGTCGCGGGAATATAGGTAGAGAGCCAAACCCGAACTAGTCTAGATGGGTTCCAGCGACGCCTCCAACACCCATAATTCCCTCTTGGAACATTGCAAGGCTAGTAGTTTTCGAGTCGCGGGAATATAGGTAGAGAGCCGAGCCCCGAACTAGTCTAGATGGGTTCCAGCGACGCCTCCAACACCCATAATTCCCTCTTGGAACATTGCAAGGCTAGTAGTTTTCGAGTCGCGGGAATATAGGTAGAGAGCCGAGCCCCGAACTAGTCTAGATGGGTTCCAGCGACGCCTCCAACACCCATAATTCCCTCTTGGAACATTGCAAGGCTAGTAGTTTTCGAGTCGCGGGAATATAGGTAGAGAGCCGAGCCCCGAACTAGTCTAGATGGGTTCCAGCGACCCCTCCAACACCCATAATTCCCTCTTGGAACATTGCAAGGCTAGTAGTTTTCGAGTCGCGGGAATATAGGTAGAGAGCCGAGCCCCGAACTAGTCTAGATGGGTTCCAGCGACGCCTCCAACACCCATAATTCCCTCTTGGAACATTGCAAGGCTAGTAGTTTTCGAGGCGCGGGAATATAGGTAGAGAGCCGAGCCCCGAACTAGTTTATTCATTTCGTGCTGGAAAATATTACTGTTCCAATTAAATTAAATTTATTCTCATTAAACATTTTTCATTTTATTATATTCATTTTATTCGAGACGGTTTGTAGTTTAGAACCTAAGTGGTCTGCAAAAAAAGAATTATTGCTTCTGGATTTAACGAGCCGATTCAAAAGTAGAACGAAGATAATTAGAATTTCTCATTAGCTTCGGAACAAGGATATGACTTACGTTAATTAGAGAACAACACGATATGCAATTCCAGATATGCCTTTCATGTTGGGATATTAGAAAAACTTCTTCAAATGTTGGTTTTAGGGGGGGATAATTGTGAAAATTCGAAATATCTCCGTTACTATGCGTCGGATCGAAAAATTGTACATAACCAATCTTATTGCAAATTAAATTTCCTATAAATATTGTTATATACATTTATTCTCTATCTTGAATATTAACCGAGATATTAACATTTTATAGTTTATAGTCTACACTAAAAATCTCAGTAATAACAACTTTCTCAGTAAATTTCCAAATATCTCCGTTATTATGCGTCGAATCGAAAAATTGTACATAACTAATCTTATTGCAAATTAAAGTACTATAAATATGGTTATATACATTTATTCTCTACCTTGAATATTAACCGAGATATTTGCATTATATAGTTTATAGTCTACACTAAAAATCTCAGTAATAACTTTCTCAGTAAAATTCCAAATATCTCCGTTATTATGATTCAAATTGAAAAAATGTACAGAACAAATCTTATTGCAAATTAAATTTCCTATAAATATTGTTATATACATTTATTCTCTATCTTGAATATTAGCCGAGATATTTGCATTTTTCAGTTTTCATCCTCGAGCAAAGCCCCACTCCTGCTCGTGTCACATAAACAATACTCTGTTATATAATAAACCGCATTATTCCAAGCTTAAATACCAAATATTGTTTTCGAGAGACCTTTATTATACGAGATACATGCAAATATGTTGTGAGTGATTGAGATAAAAATTATTCTGCTTCATTATAAATTACAGTACTAGATATAGTAAATAGTTTGCAATGAAATTAATATGTTATATTCTGATATATTTCAGTAATTGTTTTTCTTTCCGGTCAGGTTGGCTGACCTGTTTGTTTTCAATTTCCCTGTGTCGCAGGGGCTGCGTAAACTAAGCAGATTTCCCAGTGTGAACTTTGAAAAAAATAGTGATATTTCACGAGAGCCGAACAGTTACGGAAACGGCCGAACTAGCTTTTGGCGGGAAACTCAAGATTAGCAGCACACACACTTAATACAAAAATGCACAATATCTCGGCTAATATTCAAGATAGAGAATAAATGTATATAACAATATTTATACTACATTTAATTTGCAATAAGATTGGTTATGTACACTTTTTCGATCCGACGTATAGTAACGGAGATGTTTTGAATTTTCCAAAATCCTCCCTCCCACTGGTCCGATTTCAGCCGTTAACGAACTTGATCTTTCTTTTTACATAAAACGACTAAATATCGAGTTTGGTAACGATCAAACAAAAATTGCGACCGCTAGAGCGGTAACAGACAAATATATATATATATATATATATATATATATATATATATATATATATATATATATATATATATCTTAATATATATAAATCTCCTGTCACGATGTTTGTCCGCGATGGACTCCTAAACTACTTAACCGATTTTAAATTAAATTGGCACACCGTGAGCAGTCTGGTCCAACTTGAGAGATAGGCTATATTAATTTTCTCTGAGACGAACAGGAGTGGGGGTTATAAGGAAGGCCTGAAATTAAAAGTCGCGAAATTTCGTTTTCTATTGGTTTTTTTCGCAAATATGCACATAACAAAAGTTGTTTATTTTGTTATTTAGAGAAATTTGCTCAAGAATTCTTTTCAATATGAACTACCAGGTACCTCACCTGGAAAAATTAATTCAAATGTATGTTAATATTTTGTCCTTAATAATTCAAATCTATGCATAATGCACAGGAGACGGGAAATATGACAATATGGAGGACAGTAAAGTCTTACATAAAAAATTAATTTTATTATTAACAAATGCCAACAACGGGTATTAACCCTAAACACTGGGACGGGTAAATGTCAAAATATTGTGCAAAGTAAAGCCTTGCTAAAAAATACCATCACCATTCAGCCTCAAATGAATTCCCGGGCGAAACCGGCTATCTCAGCTAGTATATATATATAAATATATATCATTTTGAACGGACCTCATTTTCGTCATCTTTTAGGTAGGATCGATGGACATTTGAAGAAAAATTTCGAAAATCGCGTCATGAGCACGACCTGAATAGCTGATTTCTCTTGAGCGTTGGAATTTACTGATAGCTGTTATCATTTTGGCGGGAATATTGTAATTTTGGCGGGAATTAGTCAGCTGGGTTACTAGGTTAGTGATATTGACAAGCCGAGACGGTTGCTATGGCTTTGATACTGCGGATGTCTGCGGTAGAAACGCGCTATATTTTAATAGACAGATAGTATAAAAGCAAGTCACGCAAGCGGCTGCGTCGACTGAGCAGATTTCCCACGTCCGACACGTATTTGCGCGTATCTCGTATAATAAAGGTCTCTCGAAAACAATATTTGGTATTTAAGCTTGGAATAATGCGGTCTATTATATAACAGAGTATTGTTTATGTGACACGAGCAGGAGTGGGGCTTTGCTCGAGGATGAAAACTGAAAAATGCAAATATCTCGGCTAATATTCAAGATAGAGAATAAATGTATATAACAATATTTATAGGAAATTTAATTTGCAATAAGATTGATTCTGTACAATTTTTCGATCCGACGCATAATAACGGAGATATTAGACATTTAACAGAGAAAGTTGTTATTACTGAGATTTTTAGTGTAGACTATAAACAATATAATGCAAATATCTCGGTTAATATTCAAGATAGAGAATAAATGTATATAACAATATTTATAGGAAATGTAATTTGCAATAAGATTGATTCTGTACAATTTTTCGATCCGACGCATAATAACGGAGATATTTGGAATTTTACTGAGAAAGTTGTTATTACTGAGATTTTTAGTGTAGACTATAAACAATATAATGCAAATATCTCGGTTAATATTCAAGATAGAGAATAAATGTATATAACAATATTTATAGGAAATTTAATTTGCAATAAGATTGGTTATGTACAATTTTTCGATCCGACGCATAATAACGGAGATATTTGGAATTTTACTGAGAAAGTTGTTATTGCTGAGATTTTTAGTGTAGACTATAAACTATAAAATGCACAATATCTCGGTTAATATTCAAGATAGAAAATAAATGTATATAACAATATTTATAGTAAGTTTAATGTGGAATAAGATTGGTTCTATACACTTTTTCAATTCAACGCATAGTAACGGAGATATTTGGAATTTTACTGAGAAAGTTGTTATTACTGAGATTCTTAGTGTAGCCAATAAACTATATAGTGCAAATATCTCGGTTAATATTCAAGATAGAGAATAAATGTATATAACAATATTTATAGTAAATTAAATTTGGAATAAGATTGATTTTGTACATTTTTTCAATTTGACTCATAATAACGGAGATATTTGGAATTTTACTGAGAAAGTTGTTATTACTGAGATTCTTAGTGTAGCCAATAAACTATATAGTGCAAATATCTCGGTTAATATTCAAGGTAGAGAATAAATGTATATAACAATATTTATAGGAAATTTAATTTGCAATAAGATTGATTTTACATATTTTTTCGATCCGACGCACAGTAACGGAGATATTTGGAATTTTACTGAGAAAGTTGTTATTACAGACATTTTTAGTGTAGGCTATAAACTATTTAATGCAAATATCTCGGTTAATATTCAAGATAGAGAATAAATGTATATAACAATATTTATAGGAAATGTAATTTGCAATAAGATTGGTTCTGTACACTTTTTCAATTCGACGCATAGTAACGGAGATATTTGGAAATTTAACTGAGAAAGTTGTTATTTACAGAGATTTTTAGTGTAAGGAATAAACTATTTAATGGCAAATATCTCGGTTAATATTCAAGATAGAGAATAAATGTATATAACAATATTTATATTAAATTTAATTTGGAATAAGATTGGTTATGTACACTTTTTCAATTTGACGCATAATAACGGAGATATTTGGAATTTTACTGAGAAAGTTGTTATTGCTGAGATTTTTAGTGTAGACTATAAACTATAAAATGTTAATATCTGCGTTAATATTCAAGATAGAGAATAAATGTATATATCAATATTTATAGGAAATTTAATTTGCAATAAGATTGATTCTGTACATGTTTTCAATTTGACGTATAATAACGGAGATATTTGGAATTTTACTGAGAAAGTTGTTATTATTGAGATTTTTAGTGTAGGCTATAAACTATTTAATGCAAATATCTCGGTTAATATTCAAGATTGAGAATAAATGTATATAACAATATTTATAGTAAATTTAATTTTCAATAAGATTGATTCTACATATTTTTTCGATCCGACGTACAGTAACGGAGATATTTCGAATTTTCTAAATTCTCCCCTCTAAACAATACTATCAGCTAACCCACTCCTAGTAGTAATTTCTACATTGGGAAAAGTTGGCTTGCAAAAGTAAAATTTCATAACGTTTTTCCTAGCCGTTTTTCAGTTATTGAGTAACAGACGTGATTTGATGCCATTGTTATTAGCATATTCTGAGCAATCAACAAAAAACAAATTAAACCTGACGAACGTAAATAAAAAAATACCTCTAAAATCCGTTCAAAACTATATATCAATTCATACACGAAATTGCATCTTTGGGAGAAGAATTTCGAAAATTCCAAATATCTCCGTTATTATACGTCGGATCGAAAAATTCTACATAACCAATCTTATTGCAAATTAAATGTACCATAAATATTGTTATATACATTTATTCTCTATCTTGAATATTAGCCGAGATATTTGCATTTTTCAGTTGTCATTGAACTTTTACTATCAGATACTAGCAAACATTTTCAAAAATTTCCAAATATCTCCGTTATTATGACTGTGAGAGTAAAATGTTATAGAACCAATCTTGTTGAACTATTGATGCTCTACAATTGTTGTTATATGCACTTTTTCTCTATCGTAAATATTAACCGAGATATTTGCGTTTTTCTTTCAAAGTGTTCCACAAGGTTTAGTATCTCAGAGCTATTTAATTAGTTATTCGTGGCAAAAATTCCAAATATCTCCGTTATTATGAGCCTGAGAGTAAAATGTTATAGAACCAATCTTGTTGAACTATTGATGCTCTACAATTGTTGTTATATGCACTTCTTCTCTATCATAAATATTAACCGAGATATTAGCGTTTTTCTTCTAGTCTTGGCAAGATTAGTATCTTAGAGCTAATCTATTTATTTTCGCTATAATTCCAAATATCTCCGTTATTATGAGCCTGAGAGTAAAATGTTATAGAACCAATCTTGTTGAACTATTGATGCTCTACAATTGTTGTTATATGCACTTTTTCTCTATCGTAAATATTAACCGAGATATTTGCGTTTTTCTTTCAAAGTGTTCCACAAGGTTTAGTATCTCAGAGCTATTTATTTTAGTTATTCGTGACAAAAATTCCAAATATCTCCGTTATTATGAGCCTGAGAGTAAAATGTTATAGAACCAATCTTGTTGAACTATTGATGCTCTACAATTGTTGTTATATGCACTTTTTCTCTATCGTAAATATTAACCGAGATATTTGCGTTTTTCTTTCCAAAGTGTTCACAAGATTTAGTATCTCAAGCTAATCTATTTATTTTCGCTATAATTCCAAATATTTCCGTTATTATGAGTCTGAGAGTAAAATGTTATAGAACCAATCTTGTTGAAATATTGATGCTCTACAATTGTTGTTATATGCACTTTTTCTCTATCGTAAATATAAACCGAGATATTAACGTTTTTCTTCAATAAAGCATTGCACAAGCTTAGTACCTCAGACCTAATCTATTTTAGCTATTCCTAACAAAAATTCCAAATATCTCCGTTATTATGAGCCTGAGAGTAAAATGTTATAGAACCAATCTTGTTGAACTATTGATGCTCTACAATTGTTGTTATATGCACTTTTTCTCTATCGTAAATATTAAACGTGATATTCGTACTTTTCTGCGGCTCAATAGTTTTCACTAGGGAAATCTGCTTGTTACACGCAACCGCCTGCGTGAAATTATTATGAAATATATTACTTTATATATATACACATGTTACTGACCTCCACAATTGTTGAATCTCAGGTGACACTTCTGCTTTTATCTCCTTCATTTTGGGTGCTTTTGGGAGCGAAAATGTGGCGGGAAAAATTGCCCGGGAAAATAAATTTTGGTACTGGCTTTAACACTTCAGTTTTTTTACTTTTTTCTAATTTAAAAAAAAATGGTTAACGAAAATGAAATCGTGTGTGTGTGTGTGTGCTGGGTTGAAATAAGTCCTGAACTGCTAGAGCTACTAAGCTGGAGCAGAATATTGATCTAGAGTGCTACTCGCCTTTCTGAAAACATTTCGCTTTTGTGGTTGTTATACAGTTTTGGAAAATTGTTGAGTTTTTGGTTTTTTTTTGGATTTTTGATTTATTGAAAAATGTTTGTGATGTTCGTATTTTTTGTTTGTTGCGAATGAATGTTTATGGAAATGGTGATTTTTGGCGGGGGCTGCGGTAGATTTCCCGCGCAGAATTGTGTCTGTCACTCTCTCGCTCGCTCGCTCTCTCGCTCTCTCTCTCTCTCTCTCTCTCTCTCTCTCGCTCTCTCTCTCTCTCTCTCTCTCTCCCTTCTCTCCCTCACTCTCTCCCTCTTCTCTCTCTCTCTCCCTCTCTCTCTCTCTCTCTCCCTCTCTCTCTCTCTCTCTCTCTCTCTCTCTCTCTCTCTCTCTCTCTCTCTCCCCCCACTCTCCCTCTCTCACTCCCTCTCTCTCTCTCTCTCTCTCTCTCTCTCCCTCTCTCCCCCACTCTCTCTCTCTCTCTCTCTCTCTCTCTCTCTCCCTCTCTCTCACTCTCTCTCCCTCCCTTCCTCTCATTCCCAGTTCTAACTCCACGAACGCCACACACATAATTACAGGCATCCCATTTCCTAATGACTATCCCTAATTGCCATGCATTACCCACGATGTGAAAGGCAAGCATGAACCCAGATAGCCAGCGGAGGGTGCAATGTCTATGCTCTAACAACTGGCTAATAACCTCCCTAGACCAATAAGTAGAATAAATAACACATACATAAATTACAGTCTGATGGCTAGGATCGATGCACATTTGATGCATTTTTGCCTAAATACCTAGCCCAAAAAAAAAAAACACGTCTTGAGATTTTGCTCTTCTAAATCTAACAACTAGGCGAATATTAAATAGAAGCAGATCTGCCTGTGATCCAAATATCTCCGTTATTATGAGCCTGAGAGTAAAATGTTATAGAACCAATCTTGTTGAACTATTGATGCTCTACAATTGTTGTTATATGCACTTTTTCTCTATCGTAAATATTAACCGAGATATTGTCATTTTTTCATTTGCCAGAAAACAGTTACAGAGTTATTCCCTTAACAACTCCAGTATGTGAGACGTTGGTATATTTTGTATTCCAAATATCTCCGTTATTATGAGCCTGAGAGTAAAATGTTATAGAACCAATCTTGTTGAACTATTGATGCTCTACAATTGTTGTTATATGCACTTTTTCTCTATCTTGGAATATTAACCGAGATATTAGCATTTTGTCATTTGTGTTATAGAACCAATCTTGTTGAACTATTGATGCTCTACAATTGTTGTTCAGGGACTTTCATTAAAAGGTGTATCGGACGTAGAGAATATTCTGAAATATGAAAGTGTTGAGTGAAAGCTGTAGAAAATGAGGCTATTGCATTACATGGCTGCGTGTGGAGTTGGGGGGAAATTTCTCCGGGAAATTACGCTCAGCTATTGTTCATAAACCAACGGGGAAAATCTCCATTTTTATTTTAAGCTCTGAATATACAAGAAACTGTATATAACAACAATTGTAGAGCATCAATAGCTCAACAAGATTGGTTCTATAACATTTTACTCTCAGGCTCATAATAACGGAGATATTTGGAGTTATAGTCCGATCTGCTTCTATTTAACATTCTCCTAGTTGTGTCTAGCAAAATCTCGACGTGTTTTATATCGGATCGCAGGCATTAATATGATGCAACTGGAGTATATCGGCTAAATTGTGCTATTTAGCCAGCCGCAGGACTTTTTAGTAAGTGTACTAGGTAGTAGAGTGGGCTATTGTAGCTGTATAGCTGTCAACATAATTACAGGCCGATCTGCTTCTATTTAACATTCTCCTAGTTGTGTCTAGCAAAATCTCGACGTGTTTTATATCGGATCGCAGGCATTAATACGATGCAACTGGAGTATATCGGCTAAATTGTGCTATTTAGCCAGCCGAAGGACTTTTTAGTAAGTGTACTAGGTAGTAGAGTGGGCTATTGTAGCTGTATAGCTGTCAACATAATTACAGGCCGATCTGCTTCTATTTAACATTCTCCTAAATGTGTCTAGCAAAATCTCGACGTGTTTTATATCGGATCGCAGGCATTAATATGATGCAACTGGAGTATATCGGCTAAATTGTGCTATTTAGCCGAGCCGAAGGACTTTTTAGTAAGTGTACTAGGTAGTAGAGTGGGCTATTGAGCTGTATAGCTGTCAACATAAATTACAGGCCGATCTGCTTCTATTTAACATTCTCCTAGTTGTGTCTAGCAAAATCTCGACGTGTTTTATATCGATCGCAGGCATTAATACGATGCAACTGGAGTATATCGGCTAAATTGTGCTATTTAGTCAGGCCGAAGGACTTTTTAGTAAGTGTACTAGGTAGTAGAGTGGGCTATTGTAGCTGTCAACATAATTACAGGCCGATCTGCTTCTATTTAACATTCTCCTAGTTGTGTCTAGCAAAATCTCGACGTGTTTTATATCGGATCGCAGGCATTAATATGATGCAACTGGAGTATATCGGCTAAATTGTGCTATTTAGCCAGCGGAAGGACTTTTTAGTAAGTGTACTAGGTACTAGAGTGGGCTATTGTAGGCTGTATAGCTGTCAACATAATTACAGGCCGATTCTGCTTCTATTTAACATTCTCCTAGTTGTGTCTAGCAAAATCTCGACGTGTTTTTTATCTGGATCGCAGGCATTAATACGATGCAACTGGAGTATATCGGCTTAAATTTGTGCTATTTAGCCAGCCGAAGGACTTTTTAGTAAGTGTACTAGGTAGTAGAGTGGGCTATTGTAGCTGTATAGCTGTCAACATAATTACAGGCCGATCTGCTTCTATTTAACATTCTCCTAGTTGTGTCTAGCAAAATCTCGACGTGTTTTATATCGGATCGCAGGCATTAATACGATGCAACTGGAGTATATCGGCTAAATTGTGCTATTTAGCCAGCCGAAGGACTTTTTAGTAAGTGTACTAGGTAGTAGAGTGGGCTATTGTAGCTGTATAGCTGTCAACATAATTACAGGCCGATCTGCTTCTATTTAACATTCTCCTAGTTGTGTCTAGCAAAATCTCGACGTGTTTTATATCGGATCGCGGGCATTAATACGATGCAACTGGAGTATATCGGCTAAATTGTGCTATTTAGCCAGCCGAAGGACTTTTTAGTAAGTGTACTAGGTATTAGAGTGGGCTATTGTAGCTGTCAAAATTATTCCAGGCAGATCTGCTTCTATTTAATCTTCTAGTCGTGTCTAGCAAAATCTCGACGTGTTTTATATCGGATCGCAGGCATTAATACAACGTAACTGGAGTATATCGGCTAAATTGTGCTATTTAGCCAGCGGAAGGACTTTTTAGTAAGTGTACTAGGTAGTAGAGTGGGCTATTGTAGCTGTATAGCTGTCAACATAATTACAGGCCGATCTGCTTCTATTTAACATTCTCCTAGTTGTGTCTAGCAAAATCTCGACGTGTTTTATATCGGATCGCAGGCATTAATATGATGCAACTGGAGTATATCGGCTAAATTGTGCTATTTTCCCGTCATCCCCACCATCTGAGCATTGCAAGCTAATAACACACACGTCTCCCCACTCCAGACTACTTTGATGCTCCAGTGAAAGTAAACTTTCTCCAGCCACCAACTCTATCCCAGGGCCATTCAGTTGAATTCTCTTCTTCATACTAACAACTCCAAGAGGTCTATCTCACTCTCTCTGTCTCATATCCACATACATACACACACAAAAGGTAATTCGTTTTTTTTTATTGTTGCTGCTGGCTAATAGCCCGTTGGGGGGAACATAACTTTTTTTTACCATTTGAAGGAACATATGTCTCTCAGACATATAAGCACTTTTTCACAAACTACAAGCATATTTCAAGAGAATAAATATTTTCTATTGCATTTGTATTAGTTGAATGACTTCATAGAATAATTTAGAGATGTTTTGTGTTAGACATTACAGGAATACTTACATCCTGTTGGGAATTTCCTTTATCAGAACCTGAGTAAAATTGAAACACTACTTCATTTTGTAAAATCACTTTATTCAAAAAATGTTATAGAGTATATTTATAAAAACATAAATTCGTATCCATATGAAACAACATAGTAATAAAATATAAAATAAAAAGCGTAATTACATTTCAAAATATTTCCCGTGTCAAAATATTGAATCATCACAAATAAGTTGAGTTATAAAAAATGTTTATTTTGAAAAAATTCAAAAGACTAGTTTCTCTTGACTAGTAAGTTAAAAAAAAATGTCACTACTCCTAATATATTTCTCTGTGATGCTTGAGTAGCAGTAACAGTTGGATTAGTATTCCACGAAAAACAATTTCTTTTTCCGTGGTAAAGCGAATGATTATCAGTACTTCGCAATTCTTCCAGTGGAGTAGAAGTTCCAGTAATTACCATGTCTTCTATTTCTTCTTCAGAATCGTCATTTGCACTAATTTCTTCCTCCGGATCACTACCATACTCGGATATGGATACTTCTTCATCATCAGGAACATAGGAGTCTTCGGAATCTAAGTCTGAATCTGATTCATCATATGAAGCTAAAGCCATACTTATAAGCTTTTTTGTTCGCATTGAAACATTGTTGGGGACAGCTTGATCTATTTTCGTCTGAAATCAAACACGACTGAAATAATAATCTAAACTATATAAATGAAGTGTAAGATCACAAAAATAAAAATAAGGATGCAAAGGCTCTTATACACACACGATTCTGAAACATGAAAGAAAATATGTGAACTATAATTATAACTACATAAATAATTTTATTTACAATTAGTATCGATTCTGATTAAATAATTATAAAGTTAAAAGGATAATATTACAATCTATGAACGTCTTCTATAAAAATCATACTTTGTTGGAACATCTGTCTAGAAGACAGGTATGGATATCACGGCTTGTTGGAACACCTGTCTAGTAGACAGGTACAATAATCATGCTTAAATGGAACACATGTCTGGAGGATAGGGTAACTTTTACAGAAATGGAACTTACCGGTCAATGTGACGATCTCGAGACAATCGAAACGTACCACCACCAAGTCATTGAGTCAACTGAAGCACACATAGATGGATGGCACCTTCCCCCTCCTAATCTCCACTACAGTCCTAAGTAAGTGAACAGTACCTGTCTGTCAGACATATGTTCCCACTTACGGGTTAAAAGACTTCTTCTAGCTTTTGATGTTGTACCCAATGAATTTCCAAAAATATTTTCAAATGTCCATCGATCCTACCTAGATAATTACGAAAATGAAGCCCGTTCAAAATTATATATATATATATATATATATATATATGTATATATATATATATAAATACTAGCTCAGATACCCGGCTTCGCCCGGGAATTCATTTGAGGCTGAATGGTGATGGTATTTTTTTGGCAAGGCTTTACTTTGCAAACTATTTTGACATTTACCCATCCCAGTTTTAAGGGTTTATACCCGTTGTTGGCATTTTTTTTATACTAAAATTAATTTTTTATGTAAGACTTCACTGTTCAAACCATAATCATGGGTAGTATTTATTACAATTAAATATCATCTATAATGAACATATTTCCTTTCAAAAGCCAATCCGAGCTCACATAGTACAGGCAAAGTTTTGCACGTAAGATTATATTTGTAATAGTGAATCTCACTGGAAATCGCTTCCAGGAATGCCAGACGGGAAATAAGTTAATTCGATTAACTGGTCCCGTCATCTTCCGCTCCCGTATGAGACTTCTCAACATTCTTCTACTTATATTATTGATGCAGAACATTATTTTATAATTTATCTACCAGATGGAATTAAATAATAGTGGTACCCTGAAAATATCATATCGAGTTTAAACGCATATTGTTTTTTTGTCATGATGACATTACCATTAACGTTTAATTGTTATTATATTAGATATTTGTTTCAATAACTTCAAGGTACATTATAGAAATTAAATAATGGAAATGCTCTTATAGTTTATATTTCTATTGGAAATAAATAACAAAGTTATTTTCTAGGAAAAATAAATAAATGAGGAGGGGATGACGAAGATTTATAACCTCACTAATCCGAATCATACTTTGAACTATCATATAAGACGAAAACATCACATCATTTGTCATAATATTCATTTATTAAAACCCCTTAAATAAGTACTAATATAGTTATTGACTCCCGTTTAGCGTATATCCCGTGTTTTACTTCATTTTACGACAAAAGTGAATCCACACAAAAGTTACTCTAGATAACAAAGTAAACAACTTTTGTTATGTGCACGTTTGCCGAAAAACAAATAGAAAATAAAAAAGCGAGTTTTTCATTGCAGCATCTCTTATAATCCCCTCTCCCCTTTGAACCTAAAATATTTAATATAGCTTATAATCATGGAAGAATTAATGCTAATTGTCATACCGAGTTTTGCTAAGTTCAGTTCAATCGTTAGTGCCCCACAAAATTGTTGGCTCCCGCTTAAGATTTTAGTGTATATCACGTTTATACTTTTCTATACGACAAAAGTGTATATAACAAAAGTTACTCCAAGTAACAAAATAAACAACTTTTGTAATGTTTATATTTGCGGAAAACCCAATAGGAAACGAAATATCGCTATTTTTAATTTCAGGCTTCCCTTATAACCCCCACTCCTGCCCGTACATAGAAATGTTGGTATGGCTTATTATAATGAAGGCCTCACTGCAAATACACATACCGAGTTTTATTTAGTTTGGTTGAGTCTTTTTTGGCTAATAATATTGTTGACTCCCGCTATTGTTTTTAGCGAATTATACTTCGGTATTCGACGAAAGTGTATATAAAAAAATTATTCTCAATTCCAAAACAAAGAACTTTTGTTCTGTGCATATATGCCAAAAACAATAAAAAAACAATTATCGCTATTTTTAATTTCAGGTCTCCCACTCCTGTTCGTTTCGGAGAATATTAATATAGCCTAAAGTCTAAATTAGCTAAGTAGTAATATACATACTAAGTTTCATAAAATTCGGTTTAGCCGTTTATGCGTGAAAAGGTAACAAACAAACAAACAAACAAATAAACAAACAAACAAACAGACACCAAAGAAACAAATTGCAGTTATGGTGTCTAGGACATGTGAAACGAAAAGTTATCGTGAAATTTCGCGAAAAAAATCAATGTACAGACAGAGGTTACAATTTTATATATATATATATATATATATATATATATATATATATATATATATATATTTATATATATACTAGCTCAGATACCCGGCTTCGTCCGGGAATTGATTTAAGGCTGAATGGTGATGGTATTTATTTGGCAAGGCTTTACTTTGCACAATATTTTGACATTTACCCGTCCCAGTGTTTAGGGTTAATACCCGTTGTTGGCATTTGTTAATAATAAAATTAATTTTTTATGTAAGTCTTCACTGTCCTCCAAATTGTCATAATTCCCGTAGACAAATAGACTATGAAATATCGCGAATTTTTATTTCAGGCCTCCCTTATAACCCCCACTCCCGTTCTAACCTAAAAATTTTAATATAGTTTATAATCATGGAAGAATTAATGCTAATTGACATACCGAGTTTTTGTAAGTTCGGTTTACTCGTTAGCGCTTAATGTAATCGTTGACTCCCGCTTTAGTTTATGGTGTATATCTCGTTTATAATTGGTTAAAAGACAAAAATGAATATGACCAAAGTTACTCTAAATATCAAAATTAACAACTTTTGTTATGTTCATATTTGCCGAAAAACGAATAGAAAACGAAATACCGCTATTTTTAAATTCAGGCCTCCCCTACAACCCCCACTCCTGGCCGTTTCTAGAAATGTTGGTATGGCTTATTATAATGAAGGTGTTAGTGCTAATAGACATACCGAGTTTTATTTAGTTCGGTTGAGTCGTTTGTGCCAAATAAAATTGCTCACTTCCGCTATACGTTTTAGCGTATATCTCATTTATAATACGTTATACGAAAAAAGTGTACATAACAAACGTTACTCTAAATAACAAAATAAACAACTTTTGTTATGTTCATACTTGCCGAAAAACCAATAGGAAACGAAATATCGCTATGTTTAATTTCAGGCCTCCCTTACAACCCCCGTTCCTGTTCATCTCAGAGAATTTTAATATAGCTTAAAGTCTAAGTTGGGTTAGTTGTAATATACATACCAAGTTTCATAAAATACGGTTCAGCCGTTTATGCGTGAAAAGGTAACAAACAAACAAACAAACAAACATACACGAAAGAAACAAAATGCAGTTATGGTGTCTATGATATGTGAAACGAAAAGTTATCGTGAAATTTCGCGAAAAAAATCAATGTACAGACAGAGGTTACAATTTTATATATATACTAGCTAAGGTACCCGGCTTCGCTCGGGAAATCATTTGAGGCTGAATGATAATAGTATTTTTTTTTTTTTTTTTGAGCAAGCTTCAATGTTTACTACACTTCCCGTCTGGGCGCACTGTTTTCCCGTGAGGGTCAGGCAGGCGACGTATAGATGAGAAATATTAATTTTGAAGAATAAATAAAAATGTGTTCCTAATCTATCCCTCTCCAATTTTCCAACTCACCTTTTTGAATACTTCAAACCATAATCGTGGATAGCATTTATTACAATTAAATATCCTCTATAATGAAACTTATTTCCTGTCAAAAACCAATCCGAGCACATATAGTTTAAACATAGTTTTGTACATTAGATTATATTCGTAATAGTAGAGCTCAGTGGAAATCATTTCCAGTAATGAAAGCATTTAACAGGAAATTAATTAACTCAATTAACTGTTTAGGCTCGACCTCCTTCCGCTCCAGTATCTCCATAGTTTTCCTTAAAATATTGATTCAATGTATTATTTTATTATTCATTTGAGGCTGAATGGTGAAAGTATATTTTTGGCAAGGCTTTACTTTGCACAATATTTTGACATTTACCCGTTCCAGTGTTTAGGGTTAATACCCGTTGTTGGCATTTGTTAATAATAAAATTATTTTTTTATGTAAGACTTCACTGTCCTGCATATTGTCATATTTCCCGTCTCCTGTGCATTATGCATAGATTTGAATTAATAAGGAGAAAATATTGACATACATTTGAATTAATTTTTTCAGGAGATGTACCTGGTAGTTCATATTGAAATGAAGTGTTGAGCAAATTTCTCTAAATAACAAAATAAACAACTTTTAACCCCAATAGGAAATCATTATTATTAATTTCAGGCCTTCCTTATAACCCCCACTCCTGCCCGTCCCTAGAAATTCTAGTATGACATTATAAGGAAGGCATTAGTTTTAATATACATACTGAGTGTTTTATTTAGTTCGGTTGAGTCTTTTGTGCCAAATAAAATTGTTGTCTCCCGCTATAATTTTCAGCATATAACGCCTTTATACTTCGGTATACGATGATAGTGTATATAAAAAAGTTTCTCTAAATAACAAAATAAACAACTTTTGTTAAGTGCATATTTGCCGTAAATGCAATAGGAAACGAAATATCACTAATATCAATTTCAGGCCTCCCTTATAACCCCCACTCCTGCACGTCCCTAGAAATGTTAGTATGGCTTATTATAAGGAAGGCGTTAGTGCTAATTCACATACCGAGTTTGGTTTAGTTCGGTTGAGTCTTTTGTCCCAAATAAAATTGTGGACTCCCGCTATAGCTTTTAGCATATAACTCATTTATACTTCCGTATACGGCAAAAGTGCATATAACAAAAGTTACTCTAAATTACAAAATAAACAACTTTTGTTATGTGCATATTTGCCGAAAAACCAATAGGAAACGAAATATCGCTATTTTTAATTTCAGGTCTCCCTTATAACCCCCACTCCTGTTCGTCTTAGAGAATATTAATATAGCCTAAAGTCTAAGTTGGGCTAGTAGTAATATACATACCAAGTTTCATAAAATTCGGTTCAGCCGTTTATGCGTGAAAAGGTAACAAACAAACAAACAAACAAACAAACAAACAGACACCAAAGAAACAAAATGCAGTTATGGTGTCTATGACATGTGAAACGAAAAGTTATCGTGAAATTTCGCGAAAAAAATCAATGTACAGACAGAGGTTACAATTTTATATATATATAGATATATATATATACTAGCTCAGATACCCGGCTTCGCTCGGGAATTCATTTGAGGCTGAATGGTGATGGTATTTTTTAGCAGGCTTTACATTGCACAATATTTTGACATTTACCCGTCCCAGTGATTAGGATTGATACCCGTCGTTGCCGGTGATTTGCTAATAATAAGAATTATTTGTTCGATTATTCTTCACAGTCTTCGATTTTTTTATTTGTCCCGTCTCTTATACATGTAAATTTGGTGAATTTTTTTTTCAGGCCTCCCTTATAAGCCCCCCTCCCGTTCGAACCTAAAACTTTTAATATAACTTATAATCATGGAAGAATTAATGATATATGACATACCGAGTTTTGTTAAGTTCGGTTCAGCCGTTAGTGCCCGCTAAAGTTTTAACGTATAACTCATTTATACTTAGGTATACGACAAAAGTGTGTATAACAAAAGTTACTCCAAATAACAAAATAAACCATTTTTGTTATGTTCATATTTGCCGAAAAACCAATAGGAAACAAAATATCGCTATTTTTAATTTCATACTTCCCTTATAACCCCCACTCCTGCCCGTCCATAGAAATGTTGGTATGGCTTATTATAATGAAAGCCTCACTGCTAATACACATACCGAGTTTTATTTAGGTCGGTTGAGTCTTTTTTTGGCAAATAATATTGTTGACTCCCGCTATAAATTTTAGCGTATAACGCAACCTCTGTCTACAGTGATTTTTTTCGCAAAATTTCACGATAACTTTTCGTTTCACATGTCATAGACACCATAACTGCATTTTGTTTCTTTCGTATCTGTTTGTTTGTTACCTTTTCACGCATAAACGTCTGAACCGAATTTTATGAAACTTGATATGTATATTACTACCTCTGAGACCAGCAAGAGTGTGGGTTATAAGGGAATCCTGAAACTAAAAATAGTGATATTTCGTTTCCTATTGGTTTTTCGGCAAATATGAACATAACAAAAGTTGTTTATTTTGTTATTTAGAAAAACTTTTGTTATATACACTATTTTCGTTTACCGAATTATAAACGAGATATACGCTAAAACCTATAGCGGAAGTGAACAATTTTATTTGGGACAAAAGACCCAACCGAAATAAATAAAACTCGGTATGTGTATTAGCACTAACGCTTTCATTATAATAAGCCATACCAACATTTCTAGGGACGGGCAGGAGTGGGGGTTGTAAGGGAGGCCTGAATTTAAAAATAGCGGTATTTCGTTTTCTATTCGTTTTTCGGAAATTATGAACATGACAAAAGTTGTTTATTTTGTTATTTTAGAGTAACTTATGTAATACTCATTTTTGTCATTATATACACTATAAACTAAAGCGGGAGTCAACTATTTCATTGGGTTTTTTAACCAAACTTAAAATAAAACTCGGTATGTCAATTAGCATTAATTCTTCCATGATTATTAGCTATATTAAAATTTTCAGGTTTAGAACGGGAGTGGGGGTTATAAGGGAGGCCTGAAATAAAAATTCGCGATATTTCATTGTCTATTTGTTTTTTGACAAACATTCACCATAACAAATTTACTTTGTTATTTTGATTAACTTTTGTTTTATACGTTTCTCCAGGAACAATGTGTGGAGAAAGTAATTTGCGTTAGAAATATTATATTATAGAAAAATTAATTCAATCTATTTTAATATTTTGTCCCTAAATAACTGAAATCTATGCATAATGCACAGGAGACAGGAAATATGACAATTTGGAGGGACAGTGAAGTCTTACATAAAAAATTAATTTTCTTATTAACAAATGCCAACGACGGGTATTAACCCTAAACACTGGGACGGGTAAATGTCAAAATATTGTGCAAAGTAAAGCCTTGTCAAAAAATTACCATCACCATTCTGCTTCAAATCAATTCCCGGGCAAAGCCGGCTATCCCAGCGAGTATATATATATATATATATATATATATATATATATATATATATATATATTTGAAGGACAACATTTTCACCAAATCTGCATCGTTTAGGAATCTCCCTGAGACATTCCATGTTTTTGACGACCCTTGAACTTTTGCTGGGGGACAAATATCGATTTCACAAATTCTATTCCTCTGTGTGTGTGTGTGTGTGTATTTGAAATGAAAAGAACTGTCCCCCGAGGGGGGGGGCGGTCGGAATAGAAATGCAAAGCCCGGCCTTTCGCTCTGAAGTGATGCTTTGCAAAGCTGTGAAGAGTCATTAGCGAAGTTGTTGAATAGCCTCTCTCTCACTCTCTAGAACACTTACCACTACCAACCTACTACTATGTAACTAGCGGAAAATGAGGTCAAATACTCAAGCACGCACACGCTCGCGTGCTATTAGCAGATTTCCATTAATATACAAAAAAATAAGAGAACAACACGTTAACTAGTTAACAGCAAAAACTAACAATAACTCGCTTAATATTTAAGCTACGGCAAAAGTGCATATAACAACAATTGTAGAGCATCAATAGTTCAACAAGATTGGTTCTATAACATTTTACTCTCAGGCTCATAATAACGGAGATATTTGGAATTTTTGTTACGATAAACAGATAACGTTTGAGATACTAATCATGTTATTAAAGAAAAACGCTAATATCTCGGTTAATATTTACGATAGAGAAAAAGTGCATATAACAACAATTGTAGAGCATCAATAGTTCAACAAGATTGGTTCTATAACATTTTACTCTCAGGCTCATAATAACGGAGATATTTGGAATGACAAAATATACCAACTTCTCTCACAGTTGAGTCCTTAAGTACATAGGCCGGTAGTTGGACATTTTTCAAAAATGGCCATTGATGAATAAGGCATTTTCAAGGAAAATTCAAAATATCTCCGTTATTATGCATCGGATCGATAAATTGTACATAACCAATTTTATTGCAAATTAAATTTCCTATAAATATTGTTATATATATTTATTCTCTATCTTGAATATTAGCCGAGATATTAGCGTGTTTCTGCAAGTGTTTGAACAAATCATTTCTAGGATAAGGTGCAAATTTTTTTCAATAAAATTAATATATTATATTCAGATATATTTCTGAAATTGAGTTTATTTCCGGTCAAGAATATTTCTATTCAGCTGTGAGAGGTCGGCTGAGCTGTTTGTTTCCAATTCAGCCGCTTCCCGTCGGGAGCTTATTAAAATTGCCTTCAATATTTCTCATTAGCATCATGTATTTATTCGCTGTAATATTGCTGCGGTGGTGTTGAGTGTTTAGCAGGATGTAGATTTATCTATTGGACAACTTCACGCTGGGAAATATGCTTAGTTTACGCGGATGTATAGAAAGCCCGCCAAAACCCGCGCTAATTTTTGGCGGGAGATTTCTCTCAAATATAATACACGTAAATTCCAAAGCATAATAATGAGGGGTCTAATACGAGTAAACTTTCTAAAAACGTTATTTTGCTCTTGAAGGAGAAATCATCGAACTGGGTGAAAGGATATTCTCTCTCTCTCTCTCTCTCTCTCTCTCTCTCTCTCTCTCTCTCTCTCTCTCTCTCTCTCTCTCTCTCTCTCTCTCTCTCTCTCTCTCTCTCTCTCTCTCTCTCTCTCTCTCTCTCTCTCTCTCTCTCTCTCTCTCTCTCTCTCTCTCTCTCTCTCTCTCTCTCTCTCTCTCTCTCCCTCCCCCTCTCTCTCTCTCTCTCTCTCTCTCTCTCTCGCTCTCTCTCTCCTCTCACTCCCCCCTCTCTTTCTCTCTCTCTCTCTCTCTCTCTCTCTCTCTCTCTCTCTCTCTCTCTCTCTCTCTCTCTCTCTCCCCCCCCCTCTCTCTCCCCCTCTCTCCCCCCCCTCTCTCCCTCCTCCCCTCTCTCTCCTTCTCTCCCCCTCTCTCTCCCTCTCTCTCTCTCTCTCCCCCTCTCTCTCCCTCTCTCTCTCCTCCATCTCTCCCTCTCTCTCTCTCTCCCCCCCCTCTCTCTCTCTCTCCCCCTCTCTCTCTCTCTCTGTCTCCCCCCTCTCTCTCTCTCTCTCTCTCTCTCTCTCTCTCTCTCTCTCTCTCTCCCTCTCTCTCTCTCCCTCTCTCTCTCGCTCTCTCTCTCTCACTCCTCTCTCTCTCTCTCTCGCTCCCTCTCTCTCTCTCTCTCTCTCTCACTCCCCCCTCTCTTCTCTCTCTCTCTCTATCTCTCTCTCTCCCCCCCCCCCCTCTCTCTCTCTCTCTCTCACCCCCCCTCTCTTTCTCTCTCTCTCTCTCTCTCTCTCTCTCTCTCTCTCTCTCTCTCTCTCTCTCTCTCTCTCTCTCTCTCTCTCTCTCTCTCTCTCTCTCTCCCCACACACTGTGATATTTGGAATTTTGGTTATGAATAGCTAAAATGAATAGATTAGGTCTGAGATAATAAGTATCCCTGAGTGTCACACTTTAAAAAACGCTAATATCTCGGTTAATATTTACGATAGAGAAAAAGTGCATATAACAACAATTGTAGAGCATCAATAGTTCAACAAGATTGGTTCTATAACATTTTACTCTCAGGCTCATAATAACGGAGATATTCTGAATATAACAAAATCCCATTCCTGCTGCTTCCCTTTAGTGAAATATGTTAATTCTATAATTTTTTTTTATATAACATTTTTTATTAATTTTATTTGTTTATAGATAACAATATGCCATCAGACGGAGAAGACTACGGACAGGATCTGCCAGAACAAATTCAGAAGCTGGCCAAAGAAGATCTTAGAGAAGACGAACTAGTTAAGAAGCAGTCCCTTGATACAATGAGGGAATGGATTGCCAAGTCGCCGGAAATAGTTAACTGCAGAACTGGTAAGTTGAAATATATTGTCATATCTCGGCTAATATTCAAGATAGAGAATAAATGTATATAACAATATTTATAGGAAATTTAATTTGCAATAAGATTGATTCTATACAATTTTTCGATCCGACGCATAGTAACGGAGATATTAGGACTTTTAGAGAAAAAGTAGATGTTTGGAGTGAAATTCTTACTGTAGGCTATAAACTATAAAATGCACAATATCTCGGTTAGTATTCATTTTAGAAAATAAATGTATTTAACAATATTTATAGTAAATTTAATTTGCAATAAGATTGGTTCTATACAATTTTTCGATCCGACGCATAATAACGGAGATATTTGGACTATTTTATCGGGATCTCATGAAAACAATATTTGGACATTCAAGCTTATAAATGACACAAGCAGGAGTGGGGCTTTGCTCAAGGATGAAAACTGAAAAATGCAAATATCTCGGCTAATATTCAAGATAGAGAATAAATGTATATAAAATATTTATAGGAAATTTAATTTGCAATAAGATTGGTTATGTACAATTTTTCGAACAGACGCATAATAACGGAGATATTTCGAATTTTTTAAATTATCACTTCAGGAAAATATGCAAAAATTCTTATTTTAATTATTTATGCTTGTAATAATCCGGTTTATTATATACCAGAGTATTGTTTATGTGACACGAGCAGGAGTGGGGCTTTGCTCGAGGATGAAAACTGAAAAATGCAAATATCTCGGCTAATATTCAAGATAGAGAATAAATGTATATAACAATATTTATAGGAAATTTAATTTGCAATAAGATTGGTTATGTTCAATTTTTCGATCCGACGTATAGTAACGGAGATATTTCGAATTTTCTAATTTCCCCGCCAAAATGCTAATCAGCTCTGATAATTTGGTCTGATAGTGTTATCAGTGAGTCATATTATTTATTGAAAAATGCAAATATCTCGGTTAATATTCAAGATAGAGAATAAATGTGTATAACAATATTTATAGGAAATTTAATTTGCAATAAGATTGGTTATGTACAATTTTTCGATACGACGCATAATAACGGAGATATTTTGACTATTTTATCGAGATCTCATGAAAACAATATTTGGGCATTTAAGTTTATCAATGACACGAGCAGGAGTGGGGCTTTGCTCGAGGATGAAAACTGAAAAATGCAAATATCTCGGCTAATATTCAAGATAGAGAATAAATGTATATAACAATATTTATAGGAAATTTAATTTGCAATAAGATTGCTTCTACATATTTTTTCGATCCGACGCATAGTAGCGGAGATATTTGGAATTTTACTGAGAAAGTTGTTATTGCTGAGATTTTTAGTGTAAACTATAAACTATAAAATGTTAATATCTCGGCTAATATTCAAGATAGAGAATAAATGTATATAACAATATTTATAGCAAATTTAATTTGCAATAAGATTGGTTATGTACAATTTTTCGATCCGACGTATAGTAACGGAGATATTTGGAATTTTCTAAATTCCCCGCCAAAATGCTAATCAGCTGTGATAATTTGGGCTGATAGTGTTATCAGTGAGTCATATTATTTATTGAAAAATGCAAATATCTCGGTTAATATTCAAGATAGAGAATAAATGTATATAACAATATTTATAGGAAATTTAATTTGCAATAAGATTGGTTATGTACAATTTTTCGATCCGACTCATAGTAACGGAGATATTTGGAATTTTCTAAATTCCCCGCCAAAATGCTAATCAGCTGTGATAATTTGGTCTGATAGTGTTATCAGTGAGTCATATTATTTATTGAAAAATGCAAATATCTCGGTTAATATTCAAGATAGAGAATAAATGTATATAACAATATTTATAGGAAATTTAATTTGCAATAAGATTGGTTATGTACAATTTTTCGATACGACGCATAATAACGGAGATATTTTGACTATTTTATCGAGATCTCATGAAAACAATATTTGGGCATTTAAGTTTATCAATGACCCGAGCAGGAGTGGGGCTTTGCTCGAGGATGAAAACTGAATAATGCAAATATCTCGGCTAATATTCAAGATAGAGAATAAATGTATATAACAATATTTATAGGAAATTTAATTTGCAATAAGATTGGTTATGTACAATTTTTCGATCCGACGCATAGTAACGGAGATATTTCGAATTTTCGAAATTAACACTTAAGGGAAATCTGCAAAAATTCTTATTTTAATTATTTAAGCTTGGAATAATGCGGTTTATTATAAACTCAACCGCAAAAAACCAGACACTTAGATCTAGTCTTATAATTTTGTTAAATACTTAATATATATGTATATTAATCTTTTTAATTAAAATAATTGGTTAATCTATAGGTTATTTAAACAAAATCTGCCAAAAGTGAATAATTTTTATTGATTATTTACAAAAAAATACAAAATAAAAAAAAAAAAAGATAAATTAACACATTTAAAAAAAAAAATTATTCTTCATTTTTATTACAGTGAATGGTAGACTTGGCTAGCCGAAGCGTTTCGGCAATGTAACGTAAGCTCCGGCCTTCCATCTAAGTTTGAAAGAGCCATTATTCTGGACCGAAATAAAAATAAAACATTAATTAAAGAAAATGCTTGGTTAATAATTAAAGATGTTTAAATGTGCGACAAAACTACTTACAGTTTAGAATAGATCAACTTGACGACAAATAAATCTAATCTGAGTTTTATCTAATTGTTTACTAATCCTGAAGGGATTAGTTCAATGGACTTAGACTCTAAATTCTCTGTAATAACTAGAATAGCCACATAAAGAAAATTGCTGAAAATTAGCTTTTAATTAATTAAAGCGTTTGAGTGTATAACAGAGTATTGTTTATGTGACACGAGCAGGAGTGGGGCTTTGCTCGAGGATGAAAACTGAAAAATGCAAATATCTCGGCTAATATTCAAGATAGAGAATAAATGTATATAACAATATTTATAGGAAATTTAATTTGCAATAAGATTCGACGCATAATAACGGAGATTTTAAGAATTATAAAAACTACCCTTCCTCCTCCAAACAATCCCTACCTCCAATCGGATCAGAAATGGTGTTTAGTTAGGGGTAGAATTTTCAAATTCCAAATACCTCCGTTATTATGAGCCTGAGAGTAAAATGTTATAGAACCAATCTTGTTGAACTATTGATGCTCTACAATTGTTGTTATATGCACTTTTTCTCTATCGTAAATATTAACCTAGATATTGACATTTGGTCATTTGCCAGAAAACAGTTACCGAGTTATTCCCTTAACAACTCGTATATGTGAGCCGTTGGTATATTTTGTATTCCAAATATCTCCGTTATTATGAGTCTGAGAGTAAAATGTTATAGAACCAATCTTGTTGAACTATTGATGCTCTACAATTGTTGTTATATGCACTTTTTCTCTATCGTAAATATTAACCGAGATATTAGCGTTTTTCTTTTAAATTGTTGCACAAGTTTAGTATCTCTGACCTCAGCCATTTATCATAGCTATTATATAATATATGGTTCAAAAGTATTATTTATTTATATATATATATTTTTTTCTCAGATGCTCCGTTTCTGTTGAGATTCCTCAGGACTAGAAAGTACAGCGTTCCGCTGGCTCAAGAAATGCTCGAAAGATATTTGGCGATCAGACAGATTTACGGAATGTGGTTCAGAAATCTTGACCCGACCGACTCCAAACTGGAAGCGCTTATTGATTCTGGGCAAGTAACATTTCTATAATACGAATAACTGGATTAATATTTGAGATATAACAATATTGCATATAACAACAATTGTAGAGCATCAATAGTTCAACAAGATTGGTTCTATAACATTTTACTCTCAGACTCATAATAACGGAGATATTTGGAATATACCAACATTTTTCATATGCAAGTCGTTAAGGGAATAACACGGTAATTACTGACAAATAACAAAATAACACGCTTAATATTTGAGCTACGACAAAAATGCATATAACAATTGTCGAGCCACAGATAACACTATAGTTCGAGTCACAAGTAACACAATAACACTTTAGTTAGTCACAGGTCACAGAATAACACTTTAGTTCGGGCCACAGATGACACTATAGTTCGAGTCACAAGTAACACAATAACACTTTAGTTAGTCACAGGTCACAGAATAACACTTTAGTTCGGGCCACAGATGACACTATAGTTCGAGTCACAAGTAACACAATAACACTTTAGTTAGTCACAGGTCACAGAATAACACTTTAGTTCGGGCCACAGATGACACTATAGTTCGAGTCACAAGTAACACAATAACACTTTAGTTAGTCACAGGTCACAGAATAACACTTTAGTTCGGGCCACAGATGACACTATAGTTCGAGTCACAAGTAACACAATAACACTTTAGTTAGTCACAGATAACTGAATAACACTTTAGTTCGGGCCACAGATGACACTATAGTTCCAGTCGAAGGTAACACAATAACACTTTAGTTAGGCAATGATAACAGAATAACACTTTAGTTCGAGGCACAGATAACACTATAGTTCGAGTCGCAGGTAACACAACAGAATAACACTTTAGTTCAAGCCATAGATAACACTATAGTTCAAGTGACAGATAACACAGTAACACTTTACATAGTCACAGATAACAGAATAACACTTTAGTTCGAAGCACAGATAACACTATAGTTCGAGTGACAGGTAACACAGTAACACTTTACATAGTCACAGATAACAGAATAACACTTTAGTTCGAGGCACAGATAACACTATAGTTTGAGTGACAGGTAACACAGTAACACTTTACATAGTCACAGATAACAGAATAACACTTTAGTTCGGGCCACAGAAGACACTATAGTTCGAGTCGCAGGTAACACAATAACACTTTAGTTAGTCACAGATAACTGAATAACACTTTAGTTCGGGCCACAGATGACACTATAGTTCGAGTCGCAGGTAACACAATAACACTTTAGTTAGTCACAGATAACTGAATAACACTTTAATTCGGGCCACCGATGACACTATAGTTCGAGTCGCAGGTAACACAATAACACTTTAGTTAGTCACAGATAACTGAATAACACTTTAGTTCGAGGCACAGATAACACTATATTTCGAGTCGCAGGTAACACTGTAACACTTTACATAGTCACAGATAACAGAATAACACTTTAGTTCAAGCCATAGATAACACTATAGTTCGAGTGACAGATAACATAGTAACACTTTTACATAGTCACAGATAACAGAATAACACTTTAGTTCGAAGCACAGATAACACTATAGTTCGAGTGACAGGTAACACAGTAACACTTTACATAGTCACAGATAACATAATAACACTTTAGTTCGAGGCACAGATAACACTATAGTTCGAGTGACAGGTAACACAACAACACTTTAGTCAATAGTTCAACAAGATTGCTTCTATAACATTTTACTCTCAGGCTCATAATAACGGAGATATTTGGCATTTTTATTTTCATATGTTTTTTGTTGTTTCAGATATTGTTTCCCATTGCCCGAGAGAGACGATTTCGGGCGACGTGTTATTTTCACCGTTATGGATAACTTCAAGGCTTCAGAATTCACGGCAGCCGATATGGTCAGAGTTCACGCGTTGGTCATAGAAAGTCTGCTGGATGAAGAAGAGTCTCAAGTCACAGGTAACTCAAGAACACTTTAGTTAGAGCCACAGATGGCACAATGACACTTTAGTTCGAGCCACAGGTAACATATAACACTTTAGTTCCAGTCACAAATGACACAATGACATTTTGAGTCACAGATAACTTAATAACTCTTTAGTTAGAGTCGCAGATGACACAATAACACTTTAGTTAGAGCCACAGATGGCGCAATGACACTTTAGTTCGAGCCACAGGTAACATATAACACTTTAGTTCCAATCACAAATGACACAATGACATTTTGAGTCACAGATAACTTAATAACTCTTTAGTTAGAGTCGCAGATGACACAATAAGACTTTAGTTCCAATCACAAATGACACAAGGACATTTTGAGTCACAAATAACTTAATAACTCTTTAGTTAGAGTCGCAGATGACACAATGACACTTTATTTCGAGCCACAGGTAACATATAACACTTTAGTTCCAGTCACAAATGACACAATGACATTTTGAGCCACAGATAACTTAATAACTCTTTAGTTAAAGTCGCATATGAACACAATAACACTTTAGTTCCAGTCACAAATGACACAATGACATTTTGAGTCACAGACAACTTAATAACTCTTTAGTTAGAGTCACAGATGACACAATAACACTTTAGTTAGGATCACAGATTACACAATAACACTTTAGTTACAGTCACAGATGGCACTATGACACTTTAGTTCGAGCCACAGGTAACATATAACACTTTAGTTTCATCACAAATGACACAATGACATTTTGAGTCACAGGTAACTCAATAACACTTTAGTTAGTCACAGATAACAGAATAACACTTTAGTTCGAGCCACAGGTAACATATAACACTTTAGTTCGAGCCACAGGTAACATATAACACTTTATTTCCAATCACAAATGACACAATGACATTTTGAGTCACATAAAACTTAATAACTCATAAGTTAGAGTCGCAGATGAATGACACAATAACACTTTAGTTAGAGTCACAGATGGCACAATGACACTATAGTTCGAGCCACAGGTAACATAAACTAACACTTTAGTTCCAATCACAAATGACACAATGACATTTTGAGTCACAGATAACTTAATAACTCTTTAGTTAGAGTCGCAGATGACACAATAACACTTTAGTTAGAGTCACAGATGGCACAATGACACTTTAGTTCGAGCCACAGGTAACATATAACACTTTAGTTCCAATCAGAAATGACACAATGACATTTTGAGTCACAGATAACTTAATAACTCTTTAGTTCGAGCCACAGATAACACTATAGTTCGAGTCACAGGTAACTCAATAACACTTTAGTTAGTCACAGGATAACATAATAACACTTTAGTTCGAGCCACAGATAACACTATAGTTCGAGTCACTGATAACACATAACACTTTAGTTCCAGTCACAAATGACACAATGACATTTTGAGGCACAGACACCTTAATAACACTTTAGTTAGAGTCACAGATGACACAATAACACTTTAGTACGAGTTACAGATAACGTAATAGCACTTTAGCTAGAGTCACAGGAAACACAATAACACTTTAGCTAGAGTCACAAGTAACACAATAACACTTTAGCTGGAGTCACAAGTAACACAATAGCACTTAAGTTCTAGTCACAGATAACACAGTAACAATATTGTTCAAGTCACAGATGACACAATGAAGCTATAGTTCGAGTCGCAGATGACACATTGACACTTCAGTTTTAGTCACAGATGACACATTGACACTTCAGTTTTAGTCACAGATGACACATTGACACTTCAGTTTTAGTCACAGATGACACTATAACACTTTAGTTCGAGTCTCGGGTAAAACAATGGCAGTTTAATTCGAGTCGCAGGTTACACAATTACAATTTAGTTCGAGTCACAGTTAACACAGTAACACTATAGTTTCAATCACAGATAACACAATAACACTATAGTTCCAGTCACAGATAATGCAGTAAATTAGTTCTAATCACAGATAACACAATAACGTTTTAGTTTGAGTCACAGATAACACAATAACACTTTAGTTCGAGTCACAGATAACTCAATAACACTTTAGTTCGAGTCTCAGGTTAAACAATAACACTTTAGTTCTCGTCACAGATAACACAGTAACACTATATTTACAGACACAGATAACACAGTAACACTATATTTACAGACACAGATAACTCAATAACGCTTTAATTCGTTACAGATATCTCAGATATCTCGGGTCACATAGCCGCAGTTGCAACATTGTGGAACACGTTAATTAATAATAAATAAATATTTTTTCTGTAATGGTTGAATAATGGTAACATTACTAAACTGAAATGAGTGAAGAAAGTGAAACATTTTGCAATAGAGTGAAGAAAGTAATCACTTTGTTCACAAGTGAAGAAAGTGAATTGCCTTCTTAATTAGTAATAAGTATAAATTAAAAAATAATTTGAAGTTGGAAATTAAATGCTTTTAAATGTTTCTTAACATTGTAAGAATTTATTTTAACAAAATAAATTGAAATGTGAATAAATATAATAATAATTACCTTCCTTGTTTATAACGTGCACTTGTTTATAACTGCACTACTTGACAATCATCACTAGTTGTTTTATAACTATGCTTATAACCTGCCAACAACGATGCTTATAACCTACCAACAACATACCATAATCTTGACAACATCCTAATTTTGTTCATATTCTGCTTAGATCTGATCATGTATTACACGATTAGAGAAAAAATTTAATATTACACTCGTGACGAAAGTAGAATTTACAACTCTCGTCAAATTACCAGACTCGCTTCGCTCGTGTGGCTAAACGTTTCACTCGAGTTGGAAAATGATCTACTTTCGTCACTTGGATAATAAATAACTATTTTCTCCAATTACAATCTTGATAATATTTGATTTATACATTTGAATTATTTTACATTACCTCTATCTATTACAGGTTATACACAGATTTATGATGAGAGCGGTCTTGGGATGGCTCACCTTTCCATTTGGTCACTGGCCGATATCCGAAACATAATCCGGTGCATACAGGTATAATATATAATATTGTAAAAACATATTGTATTGTAACCTCTGTCTGTACATTGATTTATTTCGCGAAATTTCACGATAACTTTTCGTTTCGCATGTCATAGACACCATAACTGACTGCATTTTGTTTCTTTCGTGTATGTTTGTTTGTTTGTTACCTTTTCACGCATAAACGGCTGAAACGAATTTTATGAAACTTGGTACGTATATTACTACTAGCACAACTTAGACTTTAGGCTATATTAATATTCTCTAAAACAAACAGGAGTGGGGGTTATAAGGGAGACATGAAATTAAAAATAGCGAAATTTCGTTTCCTATTGGTTTTTCGTCAAATATGAACAAAACAAAAGTTGTTTATTTTGTTATTTAGAGTAACTTCTGTTATATGCACTTTTGCCGTATACGGAAGTATAAATGAGTTATACGCTAAAAACTATAGCGGAAGCCCACAATTTTACTTGCCACAAAAGACTCAACCGAACTAAACCAAACTCGGTATGTGAATTAGTATTAACGACTTCCTTATAACAGGCCATACCAACATTTCTAGGGACGGGCAGGAGTGGGGATTGTAAGGGAGGCCTGAAATTAAAAATAGTGATATTTCGTTTCATATTGGGGTTTCGGCAAATATGCACATAACAAAAGTTGTTTATTTTGTTATTTAGAGAAATTTGCTCAATAATTCTTTTCAATATGAACTACCAGGTAGCTCACCTGAAATTCAATGTATGTCAATATCTTCTCCTTAATAATTCAAATCTATGCATAATGCACAAGAGACGGGAAATATGAAAATATGGAGGACAGTGAAGTCTTACATATAAAATTAATTTTATTATTAACAAATCCTCAGAAACGACGGGTATTAACCCTAAACTCTGGGACGGGTAAATGTCAAAATATTGAGCAAAGAAAAGCCTTGCCAAAAAAATACTATTCAGCCTCAAATGAATTCCCGAGCTAAGCCGGGTATCTAAGCTAGTATATCTATATATATATAAAATTGTAACCTCTGTCTGTACATTGATTTTTTTCGCGAAATTTCACGATAACTTTTCGTTTCACATGTCATAGACACCATAACTGCATTTTGTTTCTTTGGTGTCTGTTTGTTTGTTTGTTTGTTTATTTGTTTGTTTGTTTATTTGTTTGTTTGTTTGTTTGTTACCTTTTCACGCATAAACGGCTGAACCGAATTTTATGAAACTTGGTATGTATATTACTACTAGCCCAACTTAGACTTTAGGCTATATTAATGTTCTCTAAGACGAACAGGAGTGGGGGTTATAAGGGAGGCCTGAAATTAAAAATAGCGATATTTCATTTTCTATTGCTTTTTCAGCA
The DNA here is from genome assembly GCA_019009955.1 of Riptortus pedestris. Taxonomy (NCBI): domain Eukaryota; kingdom Metazoa; phylum Arthropoda; class Insecta; order Hemiptera; family Alydidae; genus Riptortus; species Riptortus pedestris. The sequence goes on from JADPXZ010000007.1 coordinate 1,082,915, forward strand.
AATATGCTAATAACAAAAGTTGTTTATTTTGTAATTTAGAGTAACTTTTATTATATGCACTTTTGCCGTATACGGAAGTATAAATGAGTTATACACTAAACACTATAGCGGGAGTCCACAATTTTATTTGGCATAAAAGACTCAACCGAACTAAAACAAACTCGCTGTGTGAATTAATACTAACGATTTACTTATAATAAGCCATACTAACATTTCTAGGGACGGGCAGGAGTGGGGGTTATAAGGGAGACCAGAAATTAAAAATAGCGATATTTCGTTTCCTATTGCTTTTTCAGCAAATATGCACATAACAAAAGTTTTTTATTTTGTTATTTAGAGTAACTTTTGTAATATGCACTTTTGCCGTATACGGAAGCATAAATGAGTTATACGCTATAAACTAAAGTGGGAGTCCACAATTTTATTTGGCACTAAAAACTCAACCGAATTAAACCAAACTGGTTATGTGAATTAGTACTAACGCCTTCATTATAATAAGCTATACTAACATTTCTAGGGACGGGCAGGAGTGGGGGTTATAAGGAACGCCTGAAATTTATAATAGTGATATTTCGCTTCCTATTGCATTTTCGGCAAATATGCACATAACAAAAGTTGTTTATTTTGTTATTTAGAGAAACTTTTTTTTTATATACACTATCATCGTATACCGAAATATTAAGACGTTATACGCTAAAAATTATAGCGGGAGACAACAATTTTATTTGGCACAAAAGACTCAACCGAACTAAATAAAACACTCATTATGTGTATTAGCACTAACGCCTTCCTTATAATAAGCCATTCTAACATTTCTAGGGACGGGCAGGAGTGGTGGTTATAAGGGAGGCATGAAATTAATAATAATGATTTCCTATTGGGTTTTCGGCAAATATGCACATATCAAAAGTTGTTTATTTTGTTATTTAGAGAAATTTGCTCAGCACTTCTTTTCAATATGAACTACCAGGTACCTCACCTGAAAAAATTAATTCAAATATATATCAATATTTTCTCCTTAATAATTCAAATCTATGCATAATGCACAGGAGACGGGAAATATGACAATATGCAGGACAGTGAAGTTTTACATAAAACAAATAATTTTATTATTAACAAATGCCAACAACGGGTATTAACCCTAAACACTGGAACGGGTAAATGTCAAAATATTGTGCAATGTAAAGCCTTGCCAAAAATATACCATCACCATTCAGCCTCAAATGAATTCCCGAGCGAAGCCGGGTATCTAAGCTAGTATATATATATATATATATATATATATATATATATATATATATATATATATATTAGAACTTAATTCGATTTTAGCAGATTTGCCCAAAGTTTGTTAATACTGAAGGTAAATTTGTTTAAATGTCCGTCGAAGCTGCTCTGGAGATGACGAAAAAGCCCTTCACGCAGGGGCTGCGTTAACTAAGCAGATTTCCCACGTGCTGGGATGACACGCTATATGGAGAAACACTCAAATATCTCGGTTAATATTTACGATAGAGAAAAAGTGCATATAACAACAATTGTAGAACATCAATAGTTCAACAAGATTGGTTCTATAACATTTTACTCTCGGGCTCATAATAACGGAGATATTTGGAATTTTTTGTTATCAATAGCTAAAATAGTTTAGACTAACCTTGTGCAACATTTTATAAGAAAAACGCTAATATCTCGGTTAATATTTATTTTAGAGAAAAAGTGCATATAACAACAATTGTAGAGCATCAATAGTTCAACAAGATTGGTTCTATAACATTTTACTCTCAGACTCATAATAACGGAGATAATCGATATTTGTTGTCTGTCTAACTGTATGTATCGATATTCAAACAGCTGACTGGTAGCGGCCATCTTTAGCAAGAGCCATTCTGTGGCGGGCACGGCTAGTGGCTCCGTCTATCCAGCCCTAGTATGCCCTTGTTGTTGGCTAGCTCTTTAGTCTTATACTCCTCAAGACGATATTCCCTGTTTAAGCTGCAACTCAAGTGGTTCCTGATATTTGCTCAAGGCTGGCGAAGACGTAAGTAGGAATAACTCATATTCCAAATATCTCCGTTATTATGAGCCTGAGAGTAAAATGTTATAGAACCAATCTTGTTGAACTATTGATGCTCTACAATTGTTGTTATATGCACTTTTTCTCTATCATAAATATTAACAGAGATATTGGCATTTTGTCATTTGCCAGAAAGCAGTTACAGAGTTATTCCCTTAACAACTCGTATATGTGAGACGTTGGTATATTTTGTATTCCAAATATCTCCGTTATTATGAGTCTGAGAGTAAAATGTTATAGAACCAATCTTGTTGAACTATTGATGCTCTACAAATGTTGTTATATGCACTTTTTCTCTATCACAAAGCATAAGTGAGTTATTCCCGCTTCCTTGTTCTTATGAGTTGAGATTAGTTTGACACTTGTGCTATGTGGTGGAAAATCTGCTTATTATACGCAACCCCTGGGATTCTCATATTATTATTTATATACTCAACCGCAAAAAAAAACTGGACACTTAGATTTAGTCTTATAATTTTGTTAAATACTTAATATATATGTATATTAATCTTTTTAATTAAAATAATTGGTTAATCTATAGGTTATTTAAACAAAATCTGCCAAAAGTGAATAATTTTTATTGATTATTTACAAAAAAATACAAAATAAAAAGATAAATTAACACATTTAAAAAAAAAAATTATTCTTCATTTTTATTACAGTGAATGGTAGACTTGGCTAGCCGAAGCGTTTCGGGAATGTAACGTAAGCTCCGGCCTTCCATCTAAGTTTGAAAGACCCATTATTCTGGACCGAAATAAAAATAAAACATTAATTAAAGAAAATGCTTGGTTAATAATTAAAGATGTTTAAATGTGCGACAAAACTACTTACAGTTTAGAATAGATCAACTTGACGACAAATAAATCTAATCTGAGTTTTATCTAATTGTTTACTAATCCTGAAGGGATTAGTTCAATGGACTTAGACTCTAAATTCTCTGTAATAACTAGAATAGCCACATAAAGAAAATTGATGAAAATTAGCTTTTAATACGACAAAAATGAAGTGGCCGGTTTTTTTTTTGGTTGAGTGTATATTCTGATACGTTACTAAATATACTTTATTTTTCTCTTTTTTAGAATTCTCTTCCAATGCGACACAAAAGTTCTCACTTCCTAAACCTGCCAACGACTGCTAACACCCTTTTCGAATTCTTCTTGTCACTGCTCAACGACAAACTGAAGAAAAGGATCAATGTAAGTATTAACCATGCTATTTTATTAATTATTGGGTTGTAACATATGAAATGACTTTTTGTAGAATCAGGAAAACAATGAAAAATTAAGATAGAATCTGAAATATTATTCATTCAAAGTATTTACCATCATTTTCAATACACTTCTGCCAACGAAGTACCAAGTTTTCTATCCCACTTTTGAACAAATTTGTGTCACGTGTTGAAAGGAATTCAGAAAATGCATTTTTAATGTCTGAATCATCTGTAAAAAATTTTCCTCGCTTAAAGTTGTCCGAACTCCGAAAAAAGTGGTAGTCTGTAGGAGATAGATGAGGGGAATATGGGGGGTGTGGTAGGACTTGATAGCCCAACTCCTTTAATTTGTTCACTGTCTGTATTGAAACATGTGGTCGGTGGTTCTTTGACGAGCAAGCAAAGAAACACACGTCTCTTGGCGTTTTAACTGCTGGCGTTCGTTGAGCTCCCCCAGAAATCGAGCTTTCTCACCTTTCCAATCGTTTTTAAATGCCTGGAGACTGTCATATGACTTGTGCCTAGCTCTGATGCAAGTTCTCTGACTGTTTTATAAGAGTCTTCTTCGACAGCTTCTTCAAGATTTTCGTCCTCCACTGACGAGTGAGGTCGTCCACAAGGGCTGATTTTCTAAAGTCGTATCTCCTGAAGAAAATTTTGAAAACCGACGACGAATAGTTCTTTCATTAGCACTTCCTTCGCCGAACGCATGATTAATATTCCTTGCTGACTGGGCCGCGGAATGACCGAGTTTATACTCGTAAAAGAAAATTATCCGGAAATCGCGTGTTTCCCGATTGATATTAAACTGAAATATGTAAGCCTACTTGGGACAAAAACAAACATAGCTTGCGACTAGAGGATTAACAAATGTTTATTATAGATGGTAAATATTTTGCTTGGAATCAAAACACAACGTTTTAATCTTTTATAAAGATTAGGGTTTAAATAATCGGACACTTCATGTCTTACAACCCAATAGAAATGACATATTCTGAAAATAATAATTATGTACTATGGGTCTAAGACTATTAATTCCCCGTCTCAATGAGAAAAACTGAAATATCTCGGTTAATATTTACTCTAGAGAAAATGTGCATATGACAACAATTGTAGAGCATCAATAGTTCAACAAGATTGGTTCTATAACATTTTACTCTCAGGCTCATAAAAACGGAGATATTTGGAATTTTCGAAATAATAGCAAAGAGATTGACATACTAAAATACGGAGTTCCTCAAGGCTTGATTCTAGGTTTGCTATTATGACATATTTACAAAAGGACAACAAATATACCATTATGTGGAAAAGTTTATATTTATATGTTATTTAAACAAATATGCATTTCCTTTTTTATATTTGTGTTACTGATCTTAAAAAATCCATTTGTTTTTGTTTCAGATTCACAAGTCTGTAGACGACCTTCACAGTAGCGTCAAGAAAGAAATTCTTCCTAAGGAATATGGTGGGAAGGTACCAATGGCTGAAATGATTGGTAAGCTAACAATTTGATATATATACATACAAATAATTCGCTTATTGTTTGAGCTACGACAAAAACGCATATAACAACAATTGTAGAGCATCAATAGTTCAACAAGATTGGTTCTATAACATTTTACTCTCAGGCTCATAATAACGGAGATATTTGGAATTTTTGTTACGAATAGCTAAAATAAATAGTTCAGGTCTGAGATACTAACCTTGTGCAACACTTTAATAAAGAAAAACGCTAATATCTCGATTAATATTTATGATAGAGAAAAAGTGCATATAACAACAATTGTAGAGCATCAATAGTTCAACAAGATTGGTTCTATAACATTTTACTCTCAGGCTCATAATAACGGAGATATTTGGAATTTTTATCACTAATAGCTAAAATAAATAGTTCAGGTCTGAGATACTAACCTTGTGGAACAGTTTATTAAAGAAAAACGCTAATATCTCGGTTAATATTTACGATAGAGAAAAAGTGCATATAACAACAATTGTAGAGCATCAATAGTTCAACAAGATTGGTTCTATAACATTTTACTCTCAGACTCCTAATAACGGAAATATTTGGAATTATTGTTACGAATAGCTGAAAGGTTGCACTTAAGTAGTTGGTCCATCTAATATTTCGTTTATTAATATCACATAATAGCAAACCTAGAATCAAGCCTTGAGGAATTCCGTATTTTAGTATGTCTTTGCAAGCCTTAGCTATTTCGAAAATTCCAAATATCTCCGTTATTATGAGCCTGAGAGTAAAATGTTATAGAACCAATCTTGTTGAACTATTGATGCTCTACAATTGTTGTTATATGCACTTTTTCTCTATCGTAAATATTAACCGAGATATTAGCGTTTTTCTTTAATTTAGTATTCCACAAGGCTAGTATCTCGACTACTTTAGCTATTTATAACAGTAATTCCAAATATCTCCGTTATTATGAGTCTGAGAGTAAAATGTTATAGAACCAATCTTGTTGAACTATTGATGCTCTACAATTGTTGTTATATGCACTTTTTCTCTATCGTAAATATTAACCGAGATATTGGCATTTTGTCATTTGCCAGAAAGCAGTTACAGAGTTATTCCCTTAACAACTCGTATATGTGAGACGTTGGTATATTTTGTATTCCAAATATCTCCGTTATTATGAGCCTGAGAGTAAAATGTTATAGAACCAATCTTGTTGAACTATTGATGCTCTACAATTGTTGTTATATGCATTTTTATCATAGCTTGAATATCAGACTAGTTATGTACAACTAAACACGCATTGTTTTTAACTTTTTCAGCATCGTTCAAGAAAGAATTGGCTGGCAAGAGACAGAAGCTTCTCGATTTGGATAAATTGGAAATAGACTTATCCAAAAAGGAAAAGTTAGTCCAGGATTTCAGCGACGATATGTCAGGGCTTCCTGGATCGTTTAGACAGCTTCAAGTCGATTAGCAGTTAACATTTAAAGAAAAAAATAACTTTTTTTTTTGAAAAAGTAACTAAAAACTATAAATTCATTATGATCTTAAGATTAGAAATGAATAACAGACTTGTCTAAAGAACGCACAACATTGTGACTCAGCCGTGGATGGTTTAGATTCACAAATCAGCCCAAGGCAGATGGAGGTAGGAGTGGCGCTACCAACGGACGACTCAAATTAAATAGAGCCATATTTCGTGACCTAGCGGTTTTTCGGCAAATATGCACAGAACAAAAGTTGTTTATTTTGTTATTTAGAGCAACTTTTATTATATTCACTTTCGTCGTATAACAAAGTATAAACGAGATATACACTAAAAAATTAAAGCGGGAGCCAACAATTGAACGATTGAACCTAACTCTTTATGTCAATTAGCTTAATTCTTCCACGATTATAAGCTATATTAAATTTTTTAGGTTCGAACGGGAGTGGCGGTTATAACGGAGGCCTGAATAAAAAAATCGAGATATTTCATTTTCTATTTGTTTTTAGGCAAACGTGCACATAACAAAAGTTGTTTTTTGTGTTATTAAAAGTAGCTTTTCTTTTAAACATGATATTATTAAATTTTGATATCCTAATCGCGGGACCGCTAGTATATATATATTTCTGAGTCACGAAGTTATGCGTTCTTTCGATAAATCTTGATTCATCACCAGCCAAAAAGTAATCGTATTTTTTGCACGCTTAATAATTTTTAAAATATTTTGTATATATATGGAAAAATCAAAATGCTATATACACACACTTTACTCACAAGACTTATTTGTTAATCTTGTAATAAGGTATATATATATATATATAAACAGTAAAAAATATATTATTATATTTATTTATTAAACTTTTTTTTATGTAAGTTAGTTTTTTTTTTTTTTTACCTTTTTCAAAAATTCCAAATATCTCCGTTATTAAGCGTCGGATCGAAAATTTGTACATAACCAATCTTATTGCAAATTAAATTTACTATAAATATTGTTATATGCATTTATTCTCTATCTTGAATATTAACCGAGATATTTGCATTTTTTTATGATGCTTTCTTATCCAGAGATGTCATAAACCTTTTAACAAGGTCAAGGTCCTTGGGAGTTTGTAGTGCATAAATATGTGCAGAGGAACAGCTGAGTATGAAGAATATTCTTAAATACATAAGGAATTTATTATTAAATATATAATAAACAATAACTATATGCGTGTACATAGATACATAATTTAAAGTGCAATAATATTACAATATTATATTATTATTATATTATACAAATAACAACAATTAACCTCGTATTATAATATTTAATGCATATGACACAAGAACAACGATAACATTTAACAATATATATTAAGTATTTTTTATAATAATAGTTAATATCTGGAAACTTAACTAACATAAATTTTAATAAATACTGGCGAAATTGGCAATACATATAATTTAATGTCAATTATTTTATTTTAAGTTTACTACTTTTATAATTTATTTTACAGTTACTATTTTCTTATATTTATAAATCACTTTATATCTGTTATTCACTTTTGTATTTGTCATTTATTTTATTTATTCATTTTATATATATTTATTGATTTTTTTTATTTACTTCATGTATACTTTATCTTATTATTCATTTTATATCTGTTTTTTATTTTTGTCTTTTGTTATTTATTTTGTCTATTGTTTATTTGTTATATAATTTATATTTATTGTTATTTTATATTAATGGTTTATTTGTTTCTTTTTTTAAATTTATATTCATTATTTTTTTATATCTATTGTTTATTTGTTATTTATTTTATTATTCATTTTATATCTATTTTTTATTTTGTCTTTTGTTTATTTGTTATATAATTTATATTTATTATTTATTTTATATTAATGGTTTATTTGTTTCTTTTTTTAAATTTATATTCATTATTTTTTTATATCTATTGTTTTTTTTTAAATTTATATTCCTTATTTTTTTATATCTATTGTTTATTTGTAATTTATTTTATTATTCATTTTATATCTAACGTTTATGTTCATTATTTAATTTATGTATATTATCCCGTTTATTTTTTATTTAATTTATTTTCATTATTTCTTTTATATTAATGTTTATTTGTTTATTTTTATTAAATTTTCATTTTTTTTATTTTATTAATATTTGTTATTTAATTTTATTATTCATTTTATATCTATTTTTATTTGTCTATTATTTATTTTGTCTATTGTTTATTGTTATATTTATTGTTTTCTTTTTTATTAATTTATTTTTTGTTTTTTTTTTATTTTTTTAATTTATATCTATTGTTTTTTGTACTATTTAATATACATTCATTTGTTTCTTTTATTATTCAGTTAATATTCATTATTTCTTTTATTATTCAATTTAAATCTATTGTTTATTGTACTATTTAATATACATTTATTTGTTTATTTTATTATTCAGTTAATATTCATTATTTATTTTATTATTCAATTTATATCTATTGTTTATCGTACTATTTAATATAAATTCATTTGTTTTTTTTTATTATTCAGTTAATATTCATTATTTATTTTATTTTTTATTTTATAGCTATTGTTTATTTTATTATTTAATTTATATTGATTGTTTCTTTTATTATTTATTTATTATGATTATTTCTTATCTTTTTATTTGATATCTATTGTTTGCTTCTTATTTAATTTATTTTCATTATTTATGTTATTATTCATTTATAACTATTTTTTTATTTATTTTATTATTCAATTTATATCTATTGTTTATTGTACTATTTATTTTACATTCATTTGTTTCTTTTATTATTTAATTTATATTGATTATTGAATTCATATTTATTTATGGTGATTATCTGTATTATATTTCTTGCTTATGGGATGTAGAGTCTGCTCAGTCCTGATTGCAGCTCTTCTTTAATATTCAATTTTGTTGTAAGTTATTCTTTATTTGGCGCAATGTGCGCCCCACCAGACGCATTTAAGCTCGACCGAATCGAACTCTCTGGGGTACCAGCAGGAATCCGACGCCCATTTGCGGTTCTTGCAGATGAAATAACTGCGACAGTTTTCTTTGCTGGGAGCCAGGTCGCCGTCATTGCACTCCGGGATAGGTTTGTCCGTAGGTTTTTCCGTGGGCTTGTCCGTAGGTTTTTCCGTGGGCTTGTCTGTAGGTTTTTCCGTGGGTATGTCTGTAGGTTTTTCCGTGGGCTTGTCTGTAGGTTTTTCCGTCGGCTTCTCTGTAGGTTTTTCCGTTGGCTTCTCTGTAGGTTTTTCCGTCGGCTTCTCTGTAGGTTTTTCCGTTGGGTCGTCACCTTTGCACGGGAAATCCCAGACGAAACTGCACAGTCCTTCTTCCGCATTGAAGTTTTTACAGCTGGAACACTGCGACTCAACGAACTGTCCGTCTTTGCATTCTCTGTACCTCTTGCAGCTTTTTTCTATCGGCTGTTTCTCTCCTTCGACGCACGCGTTTGCGGACCTCTTACTCCTGCTTGCACAAGAGCCCGACACGCACTGGCGTTTCTCTAGATCGAAGACTTCGCCCTGAACGCATTCGAGATCGACTCCGTTGATCGTGTAGCTTCTGCAAGACTTTTTCTGAACGGAACATTCGCCCGTGGAACATCTTCCATTTACGAAGGTTTGTCCGTTCGCGCAAGATTTCTGTTGCCATCTCCCGCCGGCGCATTGGACGTACTGCGTGCAGTCCAGAAGCCTCTTTTCTCCTTCGGAACACTCCTTCTGAACAAGCTTAGACTCGCATTTGCTCCAAGGCCAAGTCCAAACGCAACTGCTTTGCGCTGCATCGAAAACTTTGCTCAGCCCGCAAGTTTCCCTGTAGAGATGCCCAGAGAGACAGACGTCGTATGATTTGCAGTCAGTCCCAGCTACTGGGGTTTTCTTGCCCTCTTCCTTGCAGGACGCACCTGGGAAGCAATGCGCGCCCCAAAGGACGCATTTTTTACTAACTCCGTCCCAATTCTTCATAAAAGGGCAACTCTCGTGTACTTTATTCCCTTCGAAACAGCTGAAGAACGAACTGCAGGAGCTAGGATCGGCGCTGACTTCCGGGCAGGAAAGACACTTTGCATCGTTTTTGAGAACGCACTCAAGCTTGACGGAGTCGAACAAATAGTTCTCCGGACAAGTGTCGCTTATCCAATTGTTGTTATCACAAATAGAAAACTTGGAACAATCGTCTTCAGGACGGGACGCACCGTCTCGACAAGGATCTGCCAAAAGCATGAGACCATCAGCTTTGGGACAGCTGTAGTTCCAGAACCAAACGCAGTCCTTCGCCGAAGGGTCGAACCTGGAAAGAAAGAAACAAAATATTAGAGACGTGGGGGGTTCCATTTATCTAGTGAGCGACTCGCTGCATAAAATCCTTAGTCCCAGCCGAAAGGGTGCCCAGCTGTAGATAAGCCCTCCCTATTAGCCGTACAGTCGGTAGAGCTAGAGTCGTGGGTTCCATTTATCTAGTGAGCGACTCGCTGCATAAAATCCTTAGTCCCAGCCGAAAGGGTGCCCAGCTGTAGATAAGCCCTCCCTATTAGCCGTACAGTCGGTAGAGCTAGAGTCGTGGCTTCCATTTATCTAGTGAGCGACTCGCTGCATAAAATCCTTAGTCCCAGCCGAAAGGGTGCCCAGCTGTAGATAAGCCCTCCCTATTAGCCGTACAGTCGGTAGAGCTAGAGTCGTGGCTTCCATTTATCTAGTGTGCGACTCGCTGCTTAAAATCCTTAGTCCGAGCCGAAAGGGTGCCCAGCTGTAGATAAGCCCTCCCTATTAGCCGTACAGTCGGTAGAGCTAGAGTCCTGGCTTCCATTTATCTAGTGAGTTTTATTTATTTGTTACCTCTGAACCGATTTTTATGAAACTTGGCGCCTATATTAGTACTAACCAACAAGAACGGCTTTATTGGGAACAAACGACGGAACGAAACTTTGTATGAGTTAATATCAGAACTTCCTTGATTATACCTACCTGGATCTTAAACATGCTCCTAACCGGAAAATGAATGTATCTTAACATTACTACTAACCTTAAACAAATAGATTCTTTACTGTATTCCTAACTTTCAAAGCTGTACCTTTAACATACTCATAATCCAAAATAACTGAACCTTAACCTTACTCCTAACCAGTAAAGAACTGGATCTTAACCTTTCTCCTAACCCCCAAAAAACTGGATCTTAACCTTTCTCCTAACTCGCAATGAACTGGATCTTAACCTTTCTCCTAACCAGCAAATAACTGGATCATAAACTTTCTCCTAACCTCCAACAACTGGATCTTAACCTTACTCCTAACCTCCAAGAACTGGATCTTAACCTTACTCCTAACCAAAAGAACTGGATCTTAATCTTACTCCTAACCAGCAAAGAACTGGATCTTAACCTTACTCCTAACCAGCAAAGAACTGGATCTTAACCTTACTCCTAACCAGCAAAGAACTGGATCTTAGCCTTTCTCCTAATCTCCAAGAACATGATCTTAACCTTACTCCTAACCTGCATAGAACTGGATCTTAACCTTTCTCCTAACCAGCATAGAACTGGATCTTAACCTTTCTCCTAACCTGCATAGAACTGGATCTTAACCTTTCTCCTAACCTGCATAGAACTGGATCTTAACCTTTCTCCTAACCTGCATAGAACTGGATCTTATTCTCACTCCTAACCAGCAAAGAACTAGATATTAACCTTACTCCTAAGCAGCAAAGAACTGGATCATAACCTTACTCAACCAGCAAAGAACTGAATCTTAAACTTACTCCTAACCAGCAAAGAACTGGATCTTAATCTTACTCCTAACCAGCAAAGAACTGGATCATAGCCTTACTCCTAACCAGCAAAGAACTGGATCATAACCTTACTCAACCAGCAAAGAACTGAATCTTAAACTTACTCCTAACCAGCAAAGAACTGGATCTTAGCCTTACTCCTAATCTCCAAGAACTGGATCTTAGCCTTACTCCTAATCTCCAAGAACTGGATCTTAGCCTTACTCCTAATCTCCAAGAACTGGATCTTAGCCTTACTCCTAATCTCCAAGAACTGGATCTTAGCCTTACTCCTAATCTCCAAGAACTGGATCTTAGCCTTACTCCTAATCACAAAGAACTGGATCATAGCCTTACTCCTAACCAGCAAAGAACTGGATCATAGCCTTACTCCTAACCAGCAAAGAACTGGATCATAGCCTTACTCCTAACCAGCAAAGAACTGGATCTTAGCCTTACTCCTAACCTCCAAGAACTGGATCTTAGCCTTACTCCTAATCTCCAAGAACTGGATCTTAGCCTTACTCCTAATCTCCAAGAACTGGATCTTAGCCTTACTCTCATTCCACACCAAATGGATCTTAGCCTTACTCCTAATCTCCAAGAACTGGATCTTAGCCTTACTCCTAATCTCCAAGAACTGGATCTTAGCCTTACTCCTAATCTCCAAGAACTGGATCTTAGCCTTACTCCTAACCAGCAAAGAACTGGATCATAGCCTTACTCCTAACCAGCAAACAACTGGATCTTAGCCTTACTCCTAATCTCCAAGAACTGGATCTTAGCCTTACTCCTAACCTCCAAGAACTGGATCTTAGCCTTACTCTCATTCCACACCAAATGGATCTTAGCCTTACTCCTAATCTCCAAGAACTGGATCTTAGCCTTACTCCTAATCTCCAAGAACTGGATCTTAGCCTTACTCCTAATCTCCAAGAACTGGATCTTAGCCTTACTCCTAATCTCCAAGAACTGGATCTTAGCCTTACTCCTAACCAGCAAAGAACTGGATCATAGCCTTACTCCTAACCAGCAAAGAACTGGATCATAGCCTTACTCCTAACCAGCAAAGAACTGGATCATAGCCTTACTCCTAACCAGCAAAGAACTGGATCATAGCCTTACTCCTAACCAGCAAAGAACTGGATCATAGCCTTACTCCTAACCAGCAAAGAACTGGATCATAGCCTTACTCCTAACCAGCAAAGAACTGGATCATAGCCTTACTCCTAACCAGCAAAGAACTGGATCATAGCCTTACTCCTAACCAGCAAAGAACTGGATCATAGCCTTACTCCTAACCAGCAAAGAACTGGATCATAGCCTTACTCCTAACCAGCAAAGAACTGGATCATAGCCTTACTCCTAACCAGCAAAGAACTGGATCATAGCCTTACTCCTAACCAGCAAAGAACTGGATCATAGCCTTACTCCTAACCAGCAAAGAACTGGATCATAGCCTTACTCCTAACCAGCAAAGAACTGGATCATAGCCTTACTCCTAACCAGCAAAGAACTGGATCATAGCCTTACTCCTAACCAGCAAAGAACTGGATCATAGCCTTACTCCTAACCAGCAAAGAACTGGATCATAGCCTTACTCCTAACCAGCAAAGAACTGGATCATAGCCTTACTCCTAACCAGCAAAGAACTGGATCATAGCCTTACTCCTAACCAGCAAAGAACTGGATCATAGCCTTACTCCTAACCAGCAAAGAACTGGATCATAGCCTTACTCCTAACCAGCAAAGAACTGGATCATAGCCTTACTCCTAACCAGCAAAGAACTGGATCATAGCCTTACTCCTAACCAGCAAAGAACTGGATCATACTAACTGCAATAACTGGATCTTAAAACAATATCTTAATCTAAAATAGATCGATCTTAACCTTACTCCCATCCAGCAGAGGACGGGATCTTATCCTTACAACTCACCTTAAACAAGTAGATTCTTAATCTTTCTACAAAACTGTACCATAACCTGCAGCTGGAGAAGGAGAGGGCAGATGTAGGAAGAGTGGGAGGAGGAGTGAAGGAGAAGGCGGGTGTAGGATAGAGTGGAGGAGGAGTGAAGAAGGCGTGTTATGGTGGCAGCTGGAGAAGGAGAGGGCGGTTGTAGGATAGAGTGGGAGGAGGATGGAAAAGGCGGGTTAAGGTGACAGCTGGAGAAGGAGAAGGCGGGTGTAGGATAGAGTGGGAGGAGGAGTGAAGGAGAAGGCGGGTGTAGGATAGAGTGGGAGGAGGAGTGAAGGAGAGGGCGGGTGTAGGATAGAGTGGGAGGAGGAGTGAAGGAGAAGGCGGGTGTAGGATAGAGTGGGAGGAGGAGTGAAGAAGGCGGGTTATGGTGACAGCTGGAGAAGGAGAGGGCGGTTGTAGGATAGAGTGGGAGGAGGATGGAAGAAGGCGGGTTATGGTGACAGCTGGAGAAGGAGAGGGCGGTTGTAGGATAGAGTGGGAGGAGGAGTGAAGGAGAAGGCGGGTGTAGGATAGAGTGGGAGGAGGATTGAAGAAGGCGGGTTATGGTGACAGCTGGAGAAGGAGAGGGCGGTTGTAGGATAGAGTGGGAGGAGGATGGAAGAAGGCGGGTTATTGTGACAGCTGGAGAAGGAGAGGGCGGGTGTAGGATAGAGTGGGAGGAGGAGTGAAGGAGAAGGCGGGTGTAGGATAGAGTGGGAGGAGGATGGAAGAAGGCGGGTTATGGTGACAGCTGGAGAAGGAGAGGGCGGTTGTAGGATAGAGTGGGAGGAGGATGGAAGAAGGCGGGTTATGGTGACAGCTGGAGAAGGAGATGGCGGTTGTAGGATAGAGTGGGAGGAGGAGTGAAGGAGAAGGCCGGTGCAGGATAGAGTGGGAGGAGGATGGAAGAAGGCGGGTTATGGTGACAGCTGGAGAAGGAGAGGGCGGTTGTAGGATAGAGTGGGAGGAGGATGAAGGAAGAAGGCGGGTTATGGTGACAGCTGGAGAAGGAGAGGGCGGGTGTAGGATAGAGTGGGAGGAGGAAGGAAGGAAAAGCCTCGTTAAGGTAACCGCTGGCGACGGAGAGGGCCGGTGTAGGATAGAGTGGGAGGAGGAGTGAAGGAGAACGCGGGTTAAGATGGAGAAAGGTTAAGATCCAGTTCTATGCAGGTTAGGAGAAAGGTTAAGATCCAGTTCTTTGCTGGTTAGGAGAAAGGTTAAGATCCAGTTCTTTGCTGGTTAGGAGAAATGTTAAGATCCAGTTCTTCCGAGTTAGGAGAAAGGTTAAGATCCAGTTTTTGCTTGTTAGGAGTAAGGTTATGAATCTATTTGTTTAAGGTTAGTTGCAAGGTTATGATGCATTCATTTTCAGGTTAGGAGAAAGGTTATGATCCAGGTATGGCTTAGAATCAAGGAAGTTCTGATATTCTGTGATGTTCTGAACACAAAATAAAAAAAGTGTCCTTGCCTTCCATTTGAACTATTATTGGTTAATACTAGTATATCCAGTACCAAGTTTCATCAGAATTAGTTTCAGAAGTTTGGATGTGAAAAGGAAACAAAAAAACAGACTAAGCTTAAAAGCTGCTTCCTTAACATTCTCATAGAAGCAATCGAAATTAATAAATTCAACTCAACAAGGCTAGATAAGACTGAAGAGCTAGCCAACAACAAGGGCATACTAGGGCTGGATAGACGGAGCCACTAGCCGTGCCCGCCACAGAATGGCTCTTGCTAAAGATGGCCGCTGTCAGTCAGCTGTTTGAATATCGATACATACAGTTAGACAGACAACAAATATCGATTATACCTTTTCGTCTGGGGCTAAGGATTTTACGCAGCGAGTCGCTCACTAGATAAATGGAAGCCACGACTCTAGCTCTACCGACTGTACGGCTAATAGGGAGGGCTTATCTACAGCTGGCCACCCTTTCGGCTGGGACTAAGGATTTTATGCAGCGAGTCGCTCACTAGATAAATGGAAGCCACGACTCTAGCTCTACCGACTGTACGGCTAATAGGGAGGGCTTATCTACAGCTGGCCACCCTTTCGGCTGGGACTAAGGATTTTATGCAGCGAGTCGCTCACTAGATAAATGGAACCCACGACTCTAGCTCTACCGACTGTACGGCTAATAGGGAGGGCTTATCTACAGCTGGCCACCCTTTCGGCTGGGACTAAGGATTTTATGCAGCGAGTCGCTCACTAGATAAATGGAAGCCACGACTCTAGCTCTACCGACTGTACGGCTAATAGGGAGGGCTTATCTACAGCTGGCCACCCTTTCGGCTGGGACTAAGGATTTTATGCAGCGAGTCGCTCACTACATAAATATAGATAAATTTCTCACTCTCTCCCTCCTTCGCTCTGTCTCTACCTCTCTCACTCTCCCTCTCTTTCATACCCTTTCACTCTCACTCTCCCTCCCTCCCTCTGTCTGTACCTCTCTCACTCTCCCTCTCTCTCATACCCTTTCACTCTCACTCTCCCTCCCTCCCTCTGTCTGTACCTCTCTCACTCTCCCTCTCTCTCATACCCTTTCACTCTCACTCTCCCTCCCTCCCTCTGTCTGTACCTCTCTCACTCTCCCTCCCTCCCTCTGTCTCTACCTCTGTCACTCTCCCTCCCTCTTATACCCTTCTATCTCACTCACTCCCTCCCTCTTATACCCCTTCTCTCTCACTGTCCCTCCCTCCCTCTGTCTCTACCTCTCTCACTCTCCCTCCCTCTCATACCCTTACTCTCTCACTCTCCCTCCCTCTTATACCCCTTCTCTCTCACTGTCCCTCCCTCCCTCTGTCTCTACCTCTGTCACTCTCCCTCCCTCTCATACCCTTTCTCTCTCACTCTTCCCGCCTCTTTTTCCCCGTCTCTCTCACTGTCCCTCCCTCACTCTGTCTCTACCTCTGTCACTCTCCCTCCCTCTCATACCCTTTCTCTCTCACTCGCCCTCCCTCGCACTCTCCCTCCCTCTCATACCCTTTCTCTCTCACTCTCCCTCCCTCACTCTCTCTAGCCTTTCTCTCTCACTCTCCCTCTCTCTCTCATACCCTTTCTCTCTCACTCTCCCTCCCTCTCCTGCCCTTCCTCTCTGTCTCTCTCATTCTCTTTGTTCCACTCTCTCTCTCTCTATCTATATATTTATCTCTATGCCTAGACTTACCTCTTCCCCAGCCCGCACTTCTGCTCGACCCATATTCCCAGATTGCACTCCTGGTATCTATTACAGGCCGTCCCTCTGCTCCTATCCCCTTGGCTGCACTGTGTACACCTTCCGACCTCGCATTGCTCCGTCAGCGGGTTGTACCTGTAGAGCGGCAGACAGGACTTCCTGGACCACTTGCCCTCCTGACATTGATCGTAGGCAGAACAGTCTCCAGCTACTGCTCTAGTCTCAGATGCAACGCACTCCGTCTTGGAACAACCCCAACCATAACTGAAAAGTTAAAGAGATATCAACAACAATTAAGAACAGAAATAAAAAAAGTCACACGGGTGCTGCATGAACTAAGAAGATTTCCTACGTCTATTAGACAGGGAACAGGTGTGTCTATTGGACATGAAACATACGGTGGTCAATTAGACAGGGAAGATATGGTGTTTCAGATACTCCCAGATCCACATATAGTCTTATTGTTAACAAGTTGCTTAATTGACAGGGAACATTTGGTGGTCTATTAGACAGGGAACATTCGGTGGCCTATTAGACAAGGAATATATGGTCGTCTGTTAGACAGGGATCAGGAGTGTCTATTAGACAGGGAACATGTGGTCTGTTAGACAGGGAACAGGTGTGTCTATTAGACATGAAACATTCGGTGGTCTATTAGACATGAAACATTCAGTGGTTTATTAGACAGGGAACATGTGGTCTGTTAGACAGGGAACAGGTGTGTCTATTAGACATGAAACATTCGGTGGTCTATTAGACAGGGAATATATAGTGGTTTGTTAGACAGGGAACAGGTGTGTCTATTAGACATGAAACATTCGGTGGTCTATTAGACAGAGAATATACGGTCGTCTGTTAGACAGGGATCAGGAGTGTCTATTAGACATGAAACATTCGGTGGTCTATTAGACAGGGAACATGTGGTTTATTAGACAGGGAGCAGGTGTGTCTATTAGACAGGGAACAGGTGTGTCTATTAGACAGGGAACAGGTGTGTCTAATAGACAGGAAACATTCGGTGGTCTATTAGACCAGGGAACATATAGTGGTTGATTCATCTTTGAGCTACTTCGTCAAATATTGTCTTATTTCTTAAAATTGTCTTATTTCTAACAAATAGAAGCCGCCACGCAAGGGCTGCGTAAACTAAGCATACTATGTCTAATATACTACCTACCCGTATATGTACTCTGTCTAATAGACCACCAAATGTTCCCTGTCTAATAGACTACCAAATGTTCCCTGTCTAATAGACTACCAAATGTTCCCTGTCTAATAGACCACCAAATGTTCCCTGTCTAATAGACCACCAAATGTTCCCTGTCTAATAGACCACCAAATGTTCCCTGTCTAATAGACTACCAAATGTTCCCTGTCTAATAGACCACCAAATGTTCCCTGTCTAATAGACCACCAAATGTTCCCTGTCTAATAGACCACCAAATGTTCCCTGTCTAATAGACCACCTAGTGTTCCCTGTCTAATACACCACCAAATGTTCCCGGTCTAATAGACCACCAAATGTTCCCTGTCCAATAGTTCTGGTATTGTTAAACTTAATGAAATCTACAAAGTCTACGCTGGCCCTACGCGACTTATCTCACTCACACACACACGCACATCATTGCTTACCTGCATTGCGATGTCGCCTGGTCGTACACCTTCAGCAAGGGGCAGAACTCCATCTGGAGCCTCCCAGCCCTGCAGGCATAGTAAATCCTACAAGAATCAGGATGGGGGTAGCTCTTGTCGCCCGTGCACTCTATTGCTTTCTCGGTGCACTTAACATTCCAAGACCATTTGCACTCTTTGTCAACCGGATCAAACAGTTTCTTGATCCCGCAACTCTTGACCACGAACTCTCCATCATTGCACTCCAAGTAGCTTTGGCACGATCCGTCTATGGCCGACCTCTCTCCGACGTAGCAACCGCTCGCCAACGCACAGTCTACAACAAAGAACAAACGTGTGAGTCTCAAAAGACAACGCACATTTTATTAAAAAAAACTCGCTTAATATTCGAGCTACGACAAAAATGCATATAACAACAATTGTAGAGCATCAATAGTTCAACAAGATTGGTTCTATAACATTTTACTCTCAGGCTCATAATAACGGAGATATTTGGAATAACAAAATATACCAACACTTCTCATAGGCAAGTCGTTAAGGAAATAACTCTGTAACTGTTTTCTGATAAATGACAAAACACCCATAACTCGTTTAATATTCGAGCTTTAACAAAAGTGCATATAACAACAATTGTAGAGCATCAATAGTTCAACAAGATTGGTTCTATAACATTTTACTCTCAGACTCATAATAACGGAGATATTTGGAATTTTTTTTATCAATAGCTTATGCAAGACTTAATTAAAGAAAATCGCTAATATCTCTGTTAATATTTACGATAGAGAAAAGTGCATATAACAACAATTGTAGAGCATCAATAGTTCAACCAGATTGGTTCTATAACATTTTACTCTCAGGCTCATAATAACGGAGATATGTCGGATTTACGAAATAGTGGCAAAGGGTTACTAAAATACGGAGTTCCTCAAGGCTTGATTCTAGGTTTGCTATTATGTTATATTTACAAAATGGACAAAAAATAAACCTTTTAAGGAAACCATTTTTTTCTGTAATGGTTGAATAATGGTAAGATTATTAAACTGAAATGAGTGAAGAAAGTGAAACATTTTGCAATAGAGTGAAGAAAGTAATCACTTTGTTCACAAGTGAAGAAAGTGAATTGCCTTCTTAATTAGTAATAAGTATAAATTAAAAAATAATTTGAAGTCGGTAATTAAATGCTTTTAAATGTTTCTTAACATTGTGAGAATTTATTTTAACAAAATAAATTGAAATGTGAATGAATTATTGGTAGAAATAATCAATATATTTTAAAAATTAAATATAATAATAATTAGCTTCCTTGTTTATAACGTGCACTTGTTTATAACTGCACTACTTGACAATCATCACTAGTTGTTTTATAACTATGCTTATAACCTGCCAACAACGATGCTTATAACCTACCAACAACATACCATAATCTTGACAACATCCTAATTTTGTTCATATTCTGCTTAGATCTGATCATGTATTACACGACTACAGAAAAAATTTAATATTACACTCGTGACGAAAGTAGAATTTACAACTCTCGTCAAATTACCAGACTCGCTTCGCTCGTGTGGCTAAACGTTTCACTCGAGTTGGAAAATGATCTACTTTCGTCACTTGGATAATAAAGAACTATTTCAATGTACTTTTATTATATCTGTGGGACTCAGGTTGGCCATGTGAGTTAAAGCGTTGATCTTAATCTCACATTATAAACCCTGAGTGGCGAGTTCGATTCCCGCCTGGGCAATAGGAATTTAATTAAATGAAATCCTTAGTCCCAGCCTGGGCAGAAATGGGTGGTAACCTGTAGATAACCTGTCCCGATTAGCCTTGGTTTCAAAAAGTGGATGTTAATAAATAAATCTATATCTGCTTCCATTCTTACAAAAGTTATTTTAGCTATCAATCACGTCACAGAAATGTAAAAAGAAATACAAATGACTTAATCCTAAAAAAAAATGTTATCAGTATATTATTAACAGGTACTTGATACTTTATGACTAATATATAATCCAGTTGCATCATATTAATGCCTGCGATCCGATATAAAACACGTCGAGATTTTGCTAGACACAACTAGGAGAATGTTAAATAGAAGCAGATCGGCCTGTAATTATGTTGACAGCTATACAGCTACAATAGCCCACTCTACTACCTAGTACACTTACTAAAAAGTCCTTCGGCTGGCTAAATAGCACAATTTAGCCGATATACTCCAGTTGCATCATATTAATGCCTGCGATCCGATATAAAACACGTCGAGATTTTGCTAGACACAACTAGGAGAATGTTAAATAGAAGCAGATCGGCCTGTAATTATGTTGACAGCTATACAGCTACAATAGCCCACTCTACTACCTAGTACACTTACTAAAAAGTCCTTCGGCTGGCTAAATAGCACAATTTAGCCGATATACTCCAGTTGCATCATATTAATGCCTGCGATCCGATATAAAACACGTCGAGATTTTGCTAGACACAACTAGGAGAATGTTAAATAGAAGCAGATCGGCCTGTAATTATGTTGACAGCTATACAGCTACAATAGCCCACTCTACTACCTAGTACACTTACTAAAAAGTCCTTCGGCTGGCTAAATAGCACAATTTAGCCGATATACTCCAGTTGCATCATATTAATGCCTGCGATCCGATATAAAACACGTCGAGATTTTGCTAGACACAACTAGGAGAGGCCTGTTATTCCAAATATCTCCGTTATTATGAGCCTGAGAGTAAAATGTAATAGAACCAATCTTGTTGAACTATTGATGCTCTACAATTGTTGTTATATGCACTTTTGTTAAAGCTCGAATATTAAACGAGTTATGGGTGTTTTGTCATTTATCAGAAAACAGTTACAGAGTTATTCCCTTAACGACTCGCCTATGAGAAGTGTTGGTATATTTTGTTATTCCAAATATCTCCGTTATTATGAGTCTGAGAGTAAAATGTTATAGAACCAATCTTGTTGAACTATTGATGCTCTACAATTGTTGTTATATGCACTTTTTCTCTATCATAAATATTAACCGAGATATCAAAACTTTCTATGATAAATTAGAATGGATATTTTACTCACAAGCTAACAGTAATAAGCAATTATGTTGTATGTCGATGGTTGAATAAGTAAAAACTAAACCACTTAGCGATTCAATACTTTAAGCGATGTAGTTATATTCAGCTATCTATAGCCATTACAACCACCTGCTATCACTGATAATATATGATCGATAACCACTCCAAATATAAAGATAATTACTAGAATTTTTCCTTTTTAATGCAATCATTTCTTTTATATTCCCAGATTGTTTTATCAAAAGCTATATCCAATCCATTAGCAAATGCATTTTATGAGCAAGGAATTTAGGCAATGTCTGATAAAGGAATTATTTTAGAAAACTGAAAATAACTCGGTCACTCTACGTCGGATCGAAAATGTGTACATAACCAATCTTATTGCGAATTAAATTTACTATAAATATTGTTATATACATTTATTCTCTATCTTGAATATTAGCCGAGATATTTGCATTTTTCAGTTTTCATCCTCGAGCAAAGCCCCACTCCTGCTCGTGTCACATAAACAATACTCTGTTATATAATAAACCGCATTATTCCAAGCTTAAATACCAAATATTGTTTTCGAGAGACCTTTATTATACGAGATACATGCAAATATGTTCTTGGACTACTAAAATTTGAGTGATTGAGATAATAGTTATTTATTATCCAAGTGACGAAAGTAGATCATTTTCCAACTCGAGTGAAACGTTTAGCCACACGAGCGAAGCGAGTCTGGTAATTTGACGAGAGTTGTAAATTCTACTTTCGTCACGAGTGTAATATTAATTTTTTTCTGTAATCGTGTAATACATGATCAGATCTAAGCAGAATATGAACAAAATTAGGATGTTGTCAAGATTATGGTATGTTGTTGGTAGGTTATAAGCATGGTTGTTGGCAGGTTATAAGCATAGTTATAAAACAACTAGTGATGATTGTCAAGTAGTGCAGTTATAAACAAGTGCACGTTATAAACAAGGAAGGTAATTATTATTATATTTAAATTTTAAAATATATCGATTATTTCCACCAATAATTCATTCACATTTCAATTTATTTTGTTAAAATAAATTCTTACAATGTTAAGAAACATTTAAAAGCATTTAATTTCCAACTTCAAATTATTTTTTAATTTATACTTATTACTAATTAAGAAGGCAATTCACTTTCTTCACTTGTGAACAAAGTGATTACTTTCTTCACTCTATTGCAAAATGTTTCACTTTCTTCACTCATTTCAGTTTAGTAATGTTACCATTATTCAACCATTACAGAAAAAAACATTATTCTGCTTCATTATAAATTACAGCACTAGAAATAGTAAATAGTTTGCAATAAAATTAATGTGTTATATTCTGATACATTTCAGTTCTTGTTTTTCTATTTCGAAAATTCCAAATATCTCCGTTATTATGCGTCGGATCGAAAAATTGTACATAACCAATCTTATTGCAAATTAGATTTACTATAAATATTGTTATATACATTTATTCTCTATCTTGAATATTAACCGTGATATTTGCATTTTTATAGTTTTCGTTCCCGCGCAAAAGCAAAATTGGTGGGAAATATGGAAAACAGCTGTTCCCGCTTGAAATACTCCGTCTAACAATGATTGCCTATAATATCTTGGATTAAGATCTTACTCCATTTAATTCTAAAATGTTTATTTGATCTATACCAAACTCGGTATTTAACTGTTTTATTTTATATCAAAGATTATATGCACTTTTTCTCTATCGTAAATATTAACCAAGATATTTGCGTTTTTCTCTAATAAAGTGATGCACAAGATTAGTATCTCAGATCTATGTGATTTTAGCTATTCTTAACAAAAATTCCAAATATCTCCGTTATTATGAGCCTGAGAGTAAAATGTTATAGAACCAATCTTGTTGAACTATTGATGCTCTACAATTGTTGTTATATGCACTTTTGTTGTAGCTCGAATATTAAACGAGTTATGGGCGTTTTATTTATCACAAAACAGTTAGTATCTCAGACGTAATTTATTTTAGCTATTCGTAACAAAAATTCCAAATATCTCCGTTATTATGAGCCTGAGAGTAAAATGTTATAAAACCAATCTTGTTGAACTATTGATGCTCTACAATTGTTGTTATATGCACTTTTTCTCTATCATAAATATTAACCGAGATATTAGCGTTTTTCTTTAATAAAGTGTTGAACAAGGTATCTCAGACGAAATCTATTTATTTCAGATAAAATTCCAAATATCTCCGTTATTATGAGCCTGAGAGTAAAATGTTATAGAACCAATCTTGTTGAACTATTGATGCTCTACAATTGTTGTTATATGCATTTTTGTTGTAGCTCAAATATTAAACGAGTTATTTGGGATTTTAAGAAACCACTCATCAACCGCCCTTGATGTTTTATCTCAAACACTTGAGCCAACTTAAAATATTTTCTGTCGGCTTCGCGTTATTTTAAATTTTAAGATATATTCCGAGCGAATAGGCAATTAAAAGTGTCGAAACAATTAAAAGAGGCATATCAATTATTTCTTAGATAAGATCACGAGCCTCCACTTGACATTTTCGATATTTCGAGAAAATTGATTCAGTTTTCAAGATGGACTTGGATCGAACGGGTATATGGAGGTTGCTAATGTTAATTGGTGAGTAATAATTGCGCATAACTCGCTTAAAATTGCAATTAAGGCAAAAGTTCATATAACAACAATTGTAGATCAACAAGAGTTCAACAAGATTGGTTCTATAACATTTTACTCTCAGGCTCATAATAACGGAGATATTTGGAATAACAAAATATACCAACACTTCTCATAGGCAAGTCGTTAAGGAAATAACTCTGTAACTGTTTTCTGATAAATGACAAAACACCCATAACTCGTTTAATATTCGAGCTACAACAAAAGTGCATATAACAACAATTGTAGAGCATCAATAGTTCAACAAGATTGGTTCTATAACATTTTACTCTCAGGCTCATAATAACGGAGATATTTGGAATAATATGTTTATGAATAGCTAAAATAGATTAGGTCTGAGATACTAACCTTGTGCAACACTTTAAACTACTTAAGTTGTGTTTGATAACGATCAAACAAAAATTGCTAAATCGCAAATTCTTAATATCTCCATTATTATGCGTCGGATCGAAAAATTGTACATAACCAATCTTATTGCAAATTAAATTTACTATAAATATTGTTATATACATTTATTCTCTATCTTGAATATTAGCCGAGATATTTGCATTTTTCAGTTTTCATCCTCGAGCAAAGCCCCACTCCTGCTCGTGTCACATAAACAATACTCTGTTATATAATAAACCGCACTATTCCAAGCTTAAATACCAAATATTGTTTTCGAGAGACACTTATTATACGAGATACATGCAAATACATTCTGTTAATGATATATTCAGATATATATTTCAGTAATTGTTATTTCCGATAAAGAAAAGTCAATCTGTCATTTTCCAACTCGAGTGAAACGTTTAGCCACACGAGCGAAGCGAGTCTGGTAATTTGACGAGAGTTGTAAATTCTACTTTCGTCACGAGTGTAATATTAAATTTTTTTCTGTAATCGTGTAATACATGATCAGATCTAAGCAGAATATGAACAAAATTAGGATGTTGTCAAGATTATGGTATGTTGTTGGTAGGTTATAAGCATCGTTGTTGGCAGGTTATAAGCATAGTTATAAAACAACTAGTGATGATTGTCAAGTAGTGCAGTTATAAACAAGTGCACGTTATAAACAAGGAAGTTAATTATTATTATATTTAAATTTTAAAATATATCGATTATTTCCACCAATAATTCATTCACATTTCAATTTATTTTGTTAAAATAAATTCTTACAATGTTAAGAAACATTTAAAAGCATTTAATTTCCAACTTCAAATTATTTTTTAATTTATACTTATTACTAATTAAGAAGGCAATTCACTTTCTTCACTTGTGAACAAAGTGATTACTTTCTTCACTCTATTGCAAAATGTTTCACTTTCTTCACTCATTTCAGTTTAGTAATGTTACCACTATTCAACCATTACAGAAAAAACTTTTTTTGAAATAATTTGTGTTGTTTTTTTTGTTAGGTATTGCGGTAACAGCTTGTTCAGCAGCGAGTTGCAATGAAGGAGCTAAATACCCGCACCCAAATTCGTGTAGGATGTACTACACTTGCACATCTGGGAATCTTAATATAAAACTCTGCCCGCTCATGGAAGTATTCGAAGTAGCAACTGGGCAATGCAAGTAAGTACAAAAATAACATTAACTCGCTTAAAATACTATCTACGACAAAAATGCATATAACAACAATTGTAGAGCATCAATAGTTCAACAAGATTGGTTCTATAACATTTTACTCTCAGACTCATTATAACGGAGATATTTGGAATAACAATATATGCTAACACTTCTCATAGGCAAGTCGTTAAGGAAATAACTCTGTAACTGTTTTCTGATAAAAGACAAAACACTCATAACTCGTTTAATATTCGAGCTACAACAAAAGTGCATATAACAACAATTGTAGAGCATCAATAGTTCAACAAGATTGGTTCTATAACATTTTACTCTCAGGCTCATAATAACGGAGATATTTGGAATTTTTGTTACGAATAGCTAAAATAGAAATTAACCTTGTGCAACACTTTATTAAACAAAAACGCTAATATCTCGGTTAATATTTCCGATAGAGAAAAAGTGCATATAACAACAATTGTAGAGCATCAATAGTTCAACAAGATTGGTTCTATAACATTTTACTCTCAGGCTCATAATAACGGAGATATTTGGAAGTTTGAAACCAGAAATATACCACGTGTATGTTATCAGAATTATGGAGGAAAATAGGAAAAGGAAAGGGTTTAACATATTAATCTTGTGTTTCAATTTTTAAGTGCAGTTTATTTACTCTTTCGAGTTGTTATTAACATCTTTTAACATAAATAAGGAAACAACAAGAAATTAACTGTTCAAGTATTTTAGGGAAAATTCCGTTAAACAATCGTCATAAACAAGTATTAAAATTAGAATATAACTGTTCTTGTATAATATTAAACGAGTTATGGGTGTTTTGTCATTTATCAGAAAACAGTTACAGAGTTATTTCCTTAACGACTTGCCTATGAGAAGTGTTGGTATATTTTGTTATTCCAAATATCTCCGTTATTATGAGCCTGAGAGTAAAATGTTATAGAACCAATCTTGTTGAACTATTGATGCTCTACAATTGTTGTTATATGCACTTTTTCTCTATCGTAAATATTAACCGAGATATTTGCGTTTTAAGTGTTGCACAATGTTAGTATCTCAGACATAATCTATTTATTTTTACTATTCACAACATAAATTCCAAATATCTCCGTTATTATGAGTCTGAGAATAAAATGTTATAGAACCAATCTTGTTGTAAATTAAAAGTTCTATAAATATTGTTATATACAATTTGTCTGTATTCTGAATATTAACCGAGATATTTGCATTTTCAGTTTCATGTCTTCACTATTCCCTCCACTTTTATTAGTGTTATATTAAAAATAACTGGTTTTTTATAGGTTTGGTGTCAGTTGCGGCAAGACAGAGTGTTTGGGGACTGAAACCCGAGCTGTCGAGAGCTGTAGCTCTTATGAAAAATGCGTCGAAGGCAAATGGGAGAGAGAGAATTGCCCGGGAACTACTAAATACAATCCACTTTCTGGGAGTTGCATGGAGGGAAGTTGCAAGCAGTGCAAACACAATCAGGTCAGCATTGGCAGTACATCCAGTCGCTACCAAATATGCCAGAGAGGAATATGGGTAGAGAAGAAATGCCCATTATACCAAAGGTAAACTAATCTATATATATATATATATAAAACTAGCAAAGGTACCCGGCTTCGCCCGGGAATTAATTTGAGGCTGAATGAAGATGTAGATATTTGAGATATTTTTGGCAAGGCTTTACTTTCCACAATATTTTTTTTATTTCCCTGTAGAATTTATACCCGTCGTTACTGTGGATTTGTTAATAATAAAATTATTTGTTATTTAAGACTTCATTGTCCTCAATATTTTTATATTTCCCGTCCTCTGTGTATGTAGTTTTTTTTATAAAGTGATGGACCATATAATTCATAATCCTAGAAAGTATTCTATCTTCCAAACCACGTATGAATAAGTTACTTTCACCTTCAATGCGGTACAATGTCCAACGGTTTGACAGCCTGTTTTAGGTTACGCCATAGCCTCTATTAAAAAACACTCTTTTCTATAAGTACTCGATTTGTAAACTGTGTATTCATATTGGTTTTCAGGTTAAAGTATATCATAATACATTAACGGAGGCAGAGTTAATAAAATACCAGAAATACCTGAGGTGCACCTCCCTAGCGTTTATTCTAGTAAATTATTTATTTATGATAATTAAAGAAATTCACATTCCTGAGAATAATAAGCAATTGCTATAAGCATCAATTTAACATGTAAACTTAGACCAATATGAGGTCGGAAGGCGAAGCGGCAAGAAAAAAAAAAAAACTGATAGGACAAAGGAAGCTAGCTCGACACTTTACATGAGCCTCAGTGCTGCCAACATGCAATGCATTTTGGGATAAAGCTATCCTCTTAATACATTCAAATATATTAAAAAATCATATTACCATTATCTTCACAATTCTTTAAATGACTGTTTCAATTATTTTTCACGTTTTAATTAAATTATGTATTAAATACACTTAAGAGAAGGGTTGGGGGGCAGGTATACCCTTATTTGGTGCAAAAAACTGTTACTGGCGTTATAAAAATAACATAGGTTTTTGAATTTATTAAGGATGTGAAATTCATAACATGGATTTGAATTAACTTATCCAGATGAGATTCCTGGGTAGTTCATATTGGAATGTATTGTTGAGCATTTCAATATTTCTAAGCAAATTACTTGCTTCATACCTTATTTTACAAAAAAAAATAATTATAAAACAAAATTTACACTAATTAAAAAAGTAAACAACTTATGTTATGTGCACAATTGCCAAAAACCAAATAGACGATGAAATATCGCGAATTTTTATTTCAGGCCTCCCGCATAACACCTATTCCCCCTGGAACCTAAAATTTTTAGTATAGCTTATAATCATGGAAGAATTAATGCTAATTTATATACCGAGTGTAGTTAAGTTCGGTTCTACCGCTAGTGCCCAATTAAATAGTTGCCCCCGCTTTAGTTTTTGGCGTATATCTCGTTTATACTTTGTTATAAAAGAAAAGTGTATATAACAAAAGTTACTCTAAATAACAAAATAAACCACTTTTGTTATGTGCATATTTGCTGAAAAAAGCAATAGGAAACGAAATATCGCTATTTTTAATTTCTGGCATCTCTCATAACCCCCACTCTTGACCGTCCCTAGAAATGTTGGGATGGCTTGTTATAATGAAAGCGTTAGTGCTATTACATATGCCGAGTTTTATTTATTTCGGTGGATTCTTTGTCCCAAATATAATTGTTCACTTCCGCTATAGGTTTTAGCGTATATCTCGTTTATAATTCGGTATACGAGAAAAGTGTATATAACCAACTTTACTCTAAATAACAAAGTAAACAACTTTTGTTATGTTCATATTTGCCAAAAAAACTAATAGGAAAAGAAATATTTCTATTTTTAATTTCTGGCTTCCCCCACTCCTGTTCGTCTCAGAGAATTTTATATATCCTAAAGTCTAAGTTGGGTTAGTAGTAATATACATACCAAGTTTCATAAAATTCGGTTCAGCCGTTTATGCGTGAAAAGGTAACAAACAAACAAACAAACAAATAAACAAACAAACAAATAAACAAACAAACAAACAAACAGACACCAAAGAAACAAAATGCAGTGATGGTGTCTATGACATGTTAAACGAAAAGTAATCGTGAAAATTCTCGAAAAATCAAGGTTCAGACAGAGGTTACAATTTTATATATATAAAATTGTAACATCTGTCTGTACATTGATTTTTTTCGCGAAATTTCACTTTAACTTTATTTAACTTTTCGTTTCACATGTCATAGACACCATAACTGCATTTTGTTTCTTTCGTGTCTGTTTGTTTATTTATTTTACGCGTAAACAACTGAACCAAATTTTATGAAACTTGGTATGTTTATTACTACTAACTCAACTTAGACTTTAGGCTATGTTAATATTCACTCAGACGAACAGGAGTTAGGGTTATAAGGGAAGCCGGAAATTAAAAATAGCTATACTTCGTTTCCTATTTTTTTTTTCAAGCAAATTTGCACATAACAAAAGTTGTTGATTTTTGTAATTTAGAGTGACGTTTCTTATATGCACTTTTACCGTATAGGGAATTATAAATGAGTTATACGCTAAAAACTATAGCGGGAGTCCACTTTTTTTTTTGGCACAAAAGACTCAACCGAACTAATACAAACTCGCTATGTGAATTAATACTAACGCCTTCCTTATAATAAGCCATACTAACACTTTCTAGGGAAGGGCAGGAGTGGGGGTTATAAGGGAGGCCTGAAATTAAAAATAGCGATATTTCGTTTCCTATTGCTTTGTCAGCAAGTATGAACATAACAAAAGTTGTTTATTTTGTTATTTAGAGTAACTTTTGTTATATGCACTTTAGCCGTATACGGAAGCATAAATGAGTTATATGCTATAAACTATAGCGATAGTCAAAATTTTAATTGGCACAAAAGAATCAACCGAACTAAATAAAACTCGGTACGTGTATTAGGACTAACGCCCTCATTATAAACGCCATACTAACATTTTCTAGGGACGGACAGGAGTGGGGGTTATAAGGGAGGCCTGAAATAAAAAATTCGCGATATTTCATTTTTCTATTCAAAACCAACTACGGGTACTAACCCTAAAACACTGAAACGTGGAAATGTCAAAATATTATGCAAATTAAAGCCTTGCCGAAAAAATACCATCACCATTCAGCCTCAAATGAATTCCCGAGCGAAGCCGGGTATCTGAGCTAGTATATATATATATATATATCTTTATATATATATATATATATATATATATATATGTATATATATTACATCAGAGATGCCCCCACCCTTGAAGCTAAGCTAGAGGAGTTCACCAACATACTCCTCGCAGCAGCAGATGCGTCGATCCCCAAGTTTGTGAAAGTTCCACCAGGACTGTAGAAACCACCTGCGCACGTCCTCGAGCTGATTAAGCAGAGGAACCGCACCAGGAAAAACCCCTCCCTCCGCCCCGCCTTAAATTCCTTGACCACTCAAAATCCGCTCTCTCATGAGGCAGGAGGAAGACGGCGCCATGCCACCATGGAGACAATTCTTGTTCTCCTCTCCGAGGCAGCTCAATGCCATACTGCGTTCGCACCAAGGGAGGTTAATACCCTGGTCTGGACGGAGTACAATACATACTCCTACGCCAGCTTCCATGCAAGGCCTTATCCTACCTGAATCACCTCCACAAATCCTGCCTCCGACTCCGCCACTTCCAAGTGGAAACATGCTATTGTCGTACCCCTCCTCAGCCCCCGGGATTGCCGTCCCATCAGCCTCCACTCACATATCTCCAAAGTGCTGGAGAAAGTCATCCATAGGTACTTTGTAGACTTCTGCGAGGAGGCCTCCCTCATTCCCAAAGAGCAGTCAGGTTTCCGCCCTCGCCACTGCACCCTTCACCCACTATCCCGCCTGTACACCAACACTTCCAACCTCCGCCGGAATATTGTCACGGCGGTAATATCCGTCGGCTGCACTCAGGCCTTCGACTCCATCGACAACGCCAAACTCCTCAATATCCTCCAAAAGTGGCTGTCCCCCTCAACTCCTAGCCATGCTTAAATCCTTCCTCCCACGGCCGCACCTTCCAAGTGAGGGTCGGCGCGAACCTTTGTCCAAATCCTACCCTCTCCAAAGTCGGAGTCCCGCAGGGCTCAGTCCTATCCCCTTCCTTGTTCACGGCGTTACACTGCTGAGTCGACGGTTTCCAGGGATTGAGATAGCGGCTTATGCGGACGACGTGGCAATAGTCAGCAGCTCCATGAATCCTTTCCCTCGCCGAAACCGCCTGCCAAACCATCTCCGATGACCTAAAATCCCTCAACATCTCAGTCAATCCCACCAAAACCAAAGCCCTTGCCTTTTCTTACCAAAAAGGGCCTCCGGCGCCACCATCCCTACATCCTTCACCCTAGACGGATCCTCCATATCCCCTTCCAGATCGATATGGTATCCATCTCAATCGGAACCTTACTTTTTCCACTCACATCCGCTCACGACTCCAAACCCTAAAGCGAAGAATATAACTGTTCTTGTATAACATTAAACGAGTTATGGGTGTTTTGTCTTTTATCAGAAAACAGTTACAGAGTTATTTCCTTAACGACTCGCCTATGAGAAGTGTTGGTATATTCTGTTATTCCCAATATCTCCGTTATTATGAGTCTGAGAGTAAAATGTTATAGAACCAATCTTGTTGAACCATTGATGCTCTACAATTGTTGTTATATGCACTGTATTCCTAACTCAAATATTAAGCGAGTAAGAGAGCGCGAACATGTAGGTGATCAATGTACTTTCAAAGAAATAGTTGCAGAAAAATCTCGTCATGAGTACGACCTCAACAGCTAATTCCACCCAAAAGGGAAATCTGCACAGAGGAAAACTCGGGTTTAATTCCAAAATGCAGAGTTCAATAATTGTCTCTTTTTTTTATTTCAATTATTCCTTATCGCAATTAGTCATACTGATTACACAGCTCATGAAATCACAAACACCACTTCATACACGACACGTGGCTATTATTATATTATAATATTCACAATGGTTTTCCTCAACATTCCAACAATTAAGCTGCATTTTAATACATTAAAGTATGAATAACTAGGTTAATATTCAACAATATTTATAGTAAATTTAATTTGCAATATAATTGTATATATGTACTTATTCGATCCGACGAATAGTAACGGAGCTATTTGGAATTTTCATTATGAATAGCTAAAATAGATGGAGATTCGGTGGAACATTTGGTGGTCTATTAGACAGGGAACATTTGGTGGTATATTAGACAGGGAACATATGGTGGTCTATTAGACAGGGAACATATGGTCGTCTATTAGACAGGGAACATATGGTGGTCTATTAGACTGGGAAGTTATTTTGATCTATTAGACAGGGAACATATGGTGGTCTATTAGACAGGGAACATATGGTGGTCTATTAAACACGGGACGTATGGTGGTCTATTAGACAGGGAACATGTGGTGGTCTATTAGACAGGGAACATATGGTGGTCTATTAGACAGGGAGCGTGTGGTGGTCTATTAGACAGGGAGCGTGTGGTGGTCTATTAGACAGGGAGCGTGTGGTGGTCTATTAGACAGGGAACATATGGTGGTCTATTAGACAGGGAACATATGGTGGTCTATTAGACAGGGAACATATGGTGGTCTATTAGACAGGGAACATATGGTGGTCTATTAGACAGGGAACATATGGTGGTCTATTAGACAGGAACGTTATAGTGTTTCAGATGTACATATAGGACACATATATTGCCTAACAAGTAGTCTATTTTAACTCGCTTAGAATTGCAGCTACGACAAAAGTGCATATAACAACAATTGTAGAGCATCAATAGTTCAACAAGATTGGTTCTATAACATTTTACTCTCAGACTCATAATAACGGAGATATTTGGAATTTTGTTACTAATAGCTAAAATAAACAGAAATGTGTACTTAACCTTGTGCAACACTTTTTAAAAGAAACACGTTAATATCTCGGTTAATATTTACTCTAGAGAAAAAGTGCATATAACAACAATTGTAGAGCATCAATAGTTCAACAAGATTGGTTCTATAACATTTTACTCTCAGGCTCATAATAACGGAGATATTTGGAATCTTTGTTAAAATTACTCTACCACTCCATCGTTGTACTCGTAGGACGGGTTTTGCAGGGTAATTTAGAAAATTCCAAATATCTCCGTTACTATGGGTCGGATCGAAAAAGTGTATATAACCAATCTTGTTGCAAATTAAATTTACTATAAATGTTGTTATATGCATATGTTTTGTATCTTGAATAATAACCGAGATATTTGAATTTTAATTTTTGAGTCATGCGTTTACCCCCACTCCTTCTCATGTTAGCTGTAATTTAATGATTTTTTTTTTAGGTTTGACAAGAATAGGAAGGTCTGTGTTTGGGCTTTCGATAGGACGCCTTCAGATGATAATAAGAGCTCAGTATTGGCCTGCAATCAAGGAGCAACAAGGGCTGAAGATGATTGTTCTACTTACTCGCTGTGTGACAAAGGGAAATGGATCCTACAAGAATGCCCGGAGAATTATCTGTTCGACTCGGAGAAATTAGAATGCGTCCCCGAAAACGATGCGGCCTGCCTTTCATGCCCTAGGAATATGGCTGCAGTGGAATCTTGCAGTGCATACTACAAATGCAGCAAGGTAAATATATATATAAATAGCTCGCTTACAATTGCAGTTAGGAGAAAAGTGCATATAACAACAATTGTAGAGCATCAATAGTTCAACAAGATTGGTTCTATAACATTTTACTCTCAGGCTCATAATAACGGAGATATTTGGAATTTTTGTTATGAATAGCTAAAATAAATAGGTATACTAACATTGTGCAACAATTTATTAAAGAAAAACGCTAATATCTCGGAAAATATTAGTGATAGAGAAAAAGTGCATATAACAACAATTGTAGAGCATCAATAGTTCAACAAGATTGGTTCTATAACATTTTACTCTCAGGCTCATAATAACGGAGATATTTGGAATAACAAAATATACCAAAACTTCTCAAAGGCAAGTCGTTAGGAGAATAACTCTGTAACTGTTTTCTGATAAAAGACAAAACACCCATAACTCGTTTAATATTCGAGCTACAACAAAAGTGCATATAACAACAATTGTAGAGCATCAATAGTTCAACAAGATTGGTTTTATAACATTTTACTCTCAGACTCATAATAACGGAGATATTTTGAATAACAAAATATGCCAACACTTCTCATAGGCAAGTCGTTATAAGAATAACTCGGTAACTAGTTTTCAGCAAAACTAACAATATCTTGGTTAATATTTATGATAGAGAAAAAGTGCATATAACAACAATTGTAGAGCATCAATAGATCAACAAGATTGGTTCTATAACATTTTACTCTCAGGCTCATAATAACGGAGATATTTGGAATTTTCATGATCAAAACGACACTATTAGGAATGTGTTGTTCTTTATACATTTTCTCTGTCTTAATTATTAACCGAGGATTCAGACAATCATAATATGAAATGAGTTATTGGTACTTAGGTTTTGGCCAGCCTTCAGCAAATATCAGGAACCACTGAGTTGCAGCTTAAACAGGGAATATCGTCTCGAGGAGTATAAGACTAAAGAGCTAGCCAACAACAAGGGCATACTAGGGCTGGATAGACGGAGCCACTAGCCGTGCCCGCCACAGAATGGCTCTTGCTAAAGATGGCCGCTGTCAGTCAGCTGTTTGAATATCGATACATACACTTAGACAGACAAAATATCGATTGTCTCTGTTATTATGAGCCTGAGAGTAAAATGTTATAGAACCAATCTTGTTGAACTATTGATGCTCTACAATTGTTGTTATATGCACTTTTTAACTATCTTGAATATTAACCGAGATATTTGCGTTTTTCTTAGTTTAAAGTGTTGCACAATGTTATAGCAGAGACTTATTTATTTTGATATTCGCAACAAAAATTCCAAATATCTCCGTTATTATGAGTCTGAGAATAAAATGTTATAGAACCAATCTTGTAGTACATTAATTGTTCTATAAATGTTGTTATGTACATTTTTTCTGTATTTTGAATATTAAGCGAGATATGTGCATTTTAAGTTTTATGTCTTGTGTTTTCCCCCACTCCTGGGATTGATTTAGCTTTGTTTTCTAGGGAGTCAAGACATTAACGGCTTGCGGGTTCATGAAGAAGTGGGACGGCGTGAGCCGCAAGTGCGTCTACAGCGGCGCACATTGTTTCCCCGGAGATCGCTGTAATACCGAAGGATTCAGGAGAGAGACGGAAGACTGTAAATTGTACGAGGAATGTCTGTCTGGAAGATTTTACAAAAAGGCTTGCGGGTTCAGTCAGATCTATGATGGAGATAGTTCCGAGTGCGTTTGGGCTAATCCTTTTGGTTCCTGTTCAGAAAAAAATGTCGTGAGGGAATGTCTGGAAGGAGATTCCAAACCGTTGGACTGCCATAACTATGTTGACTGCGTCGGTGGCAAATGGACCCAGAAGAAATGCGCTGAAGGTACGCTATGGACTATATAGTCATAGACATTACTTAGAATCATATATTTTCCCTGTCTAATATGCTATCACTAAACAGGAAATATTGGTATATTAGACAGGGAACATTGGTATATTAGACAAGGAACATTGGTCTATTAGACAGGGAACAAAGGACCTATTAGACAGTGGACGTACTATGGTATATTAAACGGGGAAAATTTATTGGTCTATTAGACAGGGGAAGTATAGTGGTTCAGATTCACCTATGAGCTGCATACATTGTCTTATTGCTAACAAGTAGTCTATTAGACAGGGAACATATACAGGGTCTATTAGACAAGGAATATATAAAGGGTCTATTAGACAGGGAATATACAGGGTATATTAGACAAGGAATATATAAAGGGTCTATTAGACAAGGAATATACTGTAGTATATTAGACAAGGAACATTGGTATATTAGACAGGGAACATTGGTATATTAGACAGGGAACATTGGTATATTAGACAAGGAACATTGGTCTATTAGACAGGGAGCAAAGGACCTACTAGACAGTAGACGTACTATTTTAGATTAAACGGGGGAAATTTATTGGTCTATTAGACAGGGAACATAGTGTTTCAGATTCACCTAAGAGTTACATACATTGTCTTATTGCTAACAAGTAGTCTCTTAGATAGGGAATATACAGGGTATATTAGACAAGGAATATATAAAGGGTCTATTAGACAAGGAATATACTGTACTATATTAGACAGGGAACATATAGTGTTTCAGATTCACCTATAAGTTACATACATTGTCTTATTGCTAACAAGTAGTCTCTTAGATAGGGAATATACAGGGTATATTAGACAAGGAATATATAAAGGGTCTATTAGACAAGGAATATACTGTACTATATTAGACAGGGGAAGTATAGTGGTTCAGATTCACCTATGAGCTGCATACATTGTCTTATTGCTAACAAGTAGTCTATTAGACAAGGAATATATAAAGGGTCTATTAGACAAGGAATATATAAAGGGTCTATTAGACAGGGAATATATAAAGGGTCTATTAGACAAGGAATATATAAAGGGTCTATTAGACAAGGAACATGCTGTAGTATATTAGACAGGGGATATATAGTGTTTCAGATTCGCCTATAAGTTACATACATTGTCTTATTGCTAACAAGTAGTCTATTAGACAGGGGAAATATAATCGTTCAGATCCACCTATGAGCTGCATATATTGTCATATTGCTAACAAGTAGTCCATTAGACAGGGAACATATGCAGGTTCTATTGGACAAGGAATATATAGAGGGTCTATTAGACAATGAATATACTGTACTATATAAGACAGGGAACATATAGTGAAGGAATATACTGTACTATATTAGACAGGGAACATAGTGTTTCAGATTCGCCTATAAGTTACATACATTGTCTTATTGCTAACATGTGGTCTATTAGACAGGGAACACATACAGGGTCTATTAGACAAGGAATATATAAAGGGTCTATTAGACAAGGAATATACTGTACTATATTAGACAGGGAAAATAGTGTTTCAGATTAGCCTATAAGTTACATACATTGTCTTATTGCTTACAAGTAGTCTATTAGACAGGGAACACATACAGGGTCTACTAGACAGGGAACATATACAGGTTCTATTGGACAAGGAATATACTGTACTATATTAGACAGGGAACATATAGTGTTTCAGATTCACCTATAAGTTACATACATTGTCTTATAGCTAACAAGTAGTCTCTTAGATAGGGACTATACAGGGTATATTAGACAAGGAATATATAAAGGGTCTATTAGACAAGGATTATACTGTACTATATTAGACAGGGGAACATAGTGTTTCAGATTCGCCTATAAGTTACAT
Organism: Riptortus pedestris; assembly: GCA_019009955.1. NCBI lineage: Eukaryota > Metazoa > Arthropoda > Insecta > Hemiptera > Alydidae > Riptortus > Riptortus pedestris. Next base: position 1,120,949 of record JADPXZ010000007.1, read on the forward strand.
ACATTGTCTTATTGCTAACATGTGGTCTATTAGACAGGGAAAATAGTGTTTCAGATTCGCCTATAAGTTACATACATTGTCTTATTGCTAACATGTGGTCTATTAGACAGGGAACATAGTGTTTCAGATTCGCCTATAAGTTACATACATTGTCTTATTGCTAACAAGTAGTCTATTAGACAGGGGAACATAGTGTTTCAGATTCACCTATGAGCTGCATATATTGTCTTATTGCTGACAAAGGGTCTATTAGACAGGGAACATGCTGTAGTATATTAGACAAGGAACATGCTGTAGTATATTAGACAGGGAACATACAGGGTTCTATTAGACAGGGAAATATATTGGTTCAGATTCACCTATGAGCTGCATATATTGTCTTATTGCTAACAAGTGGTCTATTAGACAAGGAACATGCTGTAGTATATTAGACAGGGAACATACAGGGTTCTATTAGACAGGGGAATATAGTGTTTCAGATTCACCTATGAGCTGCATATATTGTCTTATTGCTAACAAGTGGTCTATTAGACAGGGAACATGCTGTAGTATATTAGACAAGGAACATGCTGTAGTATATTAGACAGGGAACATACAGGGTTCTATTAGACAGGAGGAATATAGTGTTTCAGATTCAGCTATGGGCTGCATATATTGACTTATTGCTAAAAAGTGGTCTATTAGACAAGGAACATGCTGTAGTATATTAGACAGGGAACGTATAAGGTTCTATTAGACAGGGGAAATATAGTGTTTTCTGATTCACCGATAAGCTGCATATATTGACTTATTGCTAACAAGTGGTCTATTAGACAAGGAACATTTAAAGGGCTTATAAGACAAGAAAAATGTTGTAGTATATTAGACATGGAACATTCAGGGTTCTATTAGACAGGAGGAATATATTGGTTCAGATTCACCTATGAGCTGCATATATTGTCTTATTGCTAACAAGTGTTCTATTACACAAGGAACATATAAAGGGTTTATTAGACAAGGAACATGCTGAACCACCATTTTTATTCTGCCTAATATACCTCTATATGTTCCTTGTCTAATAGACCCTAATAGCCTACTGGGCAGCGTATTACCAAGTGGCTTATAGTAGAATCTGAACCACCAACTTGTTCCCTTTGTAATAGACAATAATATTATATCTGTCTAATATAGAACAGTATATTCCTTGTCTAATAGACCCTGTGTATTCCCTGTCTAATAGACTCTTTATATATTCCTTGTCTAATAGACCCTATATATGTTCCCTGTCTAGTAGACCACTTGTTAGCAATAATGCAATATACGTAGCTTATGGGGGAATCTCAACCACCATATTTTCCCTGTCTATTAATACCCTATATGTTCCCTGTCTTATAATCTACAGTGTGTTCCTTGTCTAGTACACCACTTGAAAAAAGACCATATATGCATCTCATAGGTGAGTCTATATGCAGCTCATAGATGAACCAACATATAAGCTGCATATATTGCTACTTGGTAACAAGTGGTCTATTAGACAAGGAACATATTATAGACGATTAGACAGGGAACCCCTATGTCTAAGACATATTAATATGTTCCCTGTCTAATAGACCACTTGTTAGAAATAAGACAATATATGAAGTCTACAGGTGATCCTGAAACACTATATTTCCCCTGTCTAATAGATCCTTATACGTTCCCTGTCTAATGTACTACAGTATGTTCCTTGTCTAATAAACAACTTGCTAGCAATAAGACAATATATGAAGTCTACAGGTGATCCTGAACCACTATAGTTACGTTGTCTAATAGATCCTTATACGTTCCCTGTCTAATGTACTACAGCATGTTCCCTGTCTAATAGACCACTTGTTAGCAATAAGACAATATATGAAGTCTACAGGTGATCCTGAAACACTATATTTACGTTGTCTAATAGAACCTTATACGTTCCCTGTCTGATATACTACATCATGTTCCCTGTATAATAGACCACTTGTTAGCAATAAGACAATATATGCAGCCCATAGCTGAATCTGAAACACTATATATCCCCTGTCTAATAGAACCTTATACGTTCCCTGTCTAATATACTACAGCATGTTCCTTGTCTAATAGACCACTTTTTAGCAATAAGACAATATATGAAGTCTACAGGTGATCCTGAAACCACTATAGTTACGTTGTCTAATAGATCCTTATACGTTCCCTGTCTAACGTACTACAGCATGTTCCCTGTCTAATAGACCACTTGTTAGCAATAAGACAATATATGAAGTCTACAGGTGATCCTGAAACAATATAGTTACGTTGTCTAATAGATCCTTATACGTTCCCTGTCTAATATACTACAGCATGTTCCCTTTCTAATAGACCACATGTTAGCAATAAGACAATATATGAAGTCTACAGGTGATCCTGAAACACTATAGTTACGTTGTCTAATAGATCCTTATACGTTCCCTGTCTAATATACTACAGCATGTTCCCTGTCTAATAGACCACATGTTAGCAATAAGACAATATATGAAGTCTACAGGTGATCCTGAACCACTATAGTTACGTTGTCTAATAGAACCTTATACGTTCCCTGTCTAATGTACTACAGCATGTTCCCTGTCTAATAGACCACTTGTTAGCAATAAGACAATATATGAAGTCTACAGGTGATCCTGAACCACTATAGTTACGTTGTCTAATAGAACCTTATACGTTCCCTGTCTAATGTACTACAGTATGTTCCTTGTCTAATAAACAACTTGCTAGCAATAAGACAATATATGAAGTCTACAGGTGATCTTGAAGCACTATAGTTTCGTTGTCTAATAGAACCTTATACGTTCCCTGTCTAATGTACTACAGCATGTTCCCTGTCTAATAGACCACTTGTTAGCAATAAGACAATATATGAAGTCTACAGGTGATCTTGAAGCACTATAGTTTCGTTGTCTAATAGAACCCTGTATGTTCCCTGTCTAATATACTACAGCATGTTCCCTGTCTAATAGACCACTTGTTAGCAATAAGACAATATATGAAGTCTACAGGTGATCCTGAAACACTATATTTCCCCTGTCTAATAGATCCTTATACGTTCCCTGTCTAATATACTACAGCATGTTCCTTGTCTAATAGACCACTTGTTAGCAATAAGACAATATATGCAGCTCATAGCTGAATCTGCAACACTATATTCCCCTGTCTAATAGATCCTTATACGTTCCCTGTCTAATATACTACAGCATGTTCCTTGTCTAATAGACCACTTGTTAGCAATAAGACAATATATGCAGCTCATAGGTAAATCTGAAACACTGTATTCCCCTGTCCAATAGAACCCCGTAGGTTCCCTGTCTAATATACTAGAGCATGTTCCTTGTCTAATAGACCACTTGTTAGCAATAAGTCAATATATGGAGCTCGTAGGTGAATCTGAACCACTATATTCCCCTGTCTAATATACTACAGCCCGTTCCTAGTCTAATAGGCCCTATCTATGTTCCTTGTCTAGTAGACCAGTTGTTAGAGACAATATATGCAGCTCATAGGTGAACAACCAACTTGATTCCTATTCTAATATAGCACCATATTACATCTGTCTAATGCCTTCTGTCTATGTTTCCAGGTGAGACGTACAGAGCCGGTAGGTGCGTGAGAGGCGACTGCAGGGTGTCCAAGCTGTCCTGCAAGGAGTACACCGTCAACGGGGCTCTGATGGCATGTGACGAGGGAGAGGTATTCGACGAAGAGAGATGGCAATGCGTGGTAGGGACTTGCGGAAGGCAAGAACGCTCGGCACCCGAATGCATCGAGGGAGCAAAGGAAGAAATGGCAGAAGACTGCAGGGGTTACAGAGTATGCATCAAGGGCTCTTGGGTCGAGGCTTATTGCAGCGACTGCATGAACTATGATCCTGCCAGCAAGACTTGTAGATACGTGGTTTCCTATCCCTGCAAAAGGGTTGTCACTCCCCAACCCAAGACGACAGTAGAACCCGAACCGACCCAACCCAAAACAACACCAGAACCCGAACCAACACAACCCAAAACAACACCAGAACCCGAACCACCAACCCAAACACAAAACCCAAAACCAACCGACGCAACCCAAAACCACCGCAGCCCCCGAACCAACCCAACCTCCAACTACCCCTCAACCCCTCTGCCAAGAAGGCAGCAAGAAACCCAACAAGGAGAACTGCAGGAAGTATTTCGTCTGCAAAGGTGGCCAATATGTCGAGGATGCCTGTGTCTGGCCTAGGGATTTCGATTCGGTGACACTATCGTGCGTCTGGTCTGGCGCAAAGTGCGCATAAAGGAAATAAATAACATTTATTTCTATTATTTATAAATATGTATAACTAAATATACATACATATACTGAGAGTTTGTTTCTGTTATCATATTCCCTAACATCTAATACTTCCATTATTGTCTTATTGCTAAACTAGTAGTCTATTAGACAAGGAACATGCTGTAGTATAACAGACAGGGGATCACTATTAATAGGGGATCACTATTTGTATGTTCGGAACATGTTCCCTGTCTAATTCACTACATACTAGCAATAGGTTCCCTGTCTAATACTCTCCATGGTAGCAATTTTCCCTGCCTAATATACTGCAAAGTGTTTCCTGTCTAATAAACTACAATATGTTCCCTGTCTAATACACTCCATGGTAGGAATTTTCCCTGCCTAATAGACTGCAATGTTCCCTGTCTAATAAACTGCAATATGTTCCCTGTCTAAAACACTACATACTAGCAATAGGTTCCCTGTCTAATAGACTGCAATGTTCCCTGTCTAATAGACTGCAATGTTCCCTGTCTAATAGACTGCAATACGTTCCCTGTCTAATAGACTGCAATACGTTCCCTGTCTATTACACTACATACTAGCAATAGGTTCCCTGTCTAATAGACTACAATATGTCCTTGTCTAATACACTCCATGCTAGGATTTTTTCCTGCCTAATAGACTGCAATGTTCCCTATCTAATAGACTGGAAAACGTCCCCTGTCTAAAACACTACATTATATATATAGTAGTCTATATTGTATATATGCGAGAATATTATAATAAACACTACTTGCTAGCAATTTTCCCTACCTAATATAATGCAATGTGTTCCCTGTCTAATAGACTACAATGTGTCCCCTGTCTAATAGACTACGAAGTATTCCCTGTCTAATGCACAACATGCTAGCAATATGTTAACTGCCTAATAGACTACAATGTGTTATCTGTCCAATTAACGACAGTGAGTACTCTTTCTAAGAGACGACTGGCTAGCACTGGTCCCTGTCTAATAGACAAGGAAGTGTTCCCAGTCTAATGCACAACATGCTAGCAATATGTTAACTGCCTAATAGACTACAATGTGTTATCTGTCCAATTGACGACAGTGAGTACTCTTTCTAATAGACTACTGGCTAGCACTGTTCCCTGTCTAATAGACTAGGAAGTGTTCCCTGTCTAATGGACAACATGCTAGCAATATGTTAACTGCCTAATAGACTACAATGTGTTATCTGTCCAATTGACGACAGTGAGTACTCTTTCTAATAGACTACTGGCTAGCACTGTTCCCTGTCTAATAGACTAGGAAGTGTTCCCTGTCTAATGGACAACATGCTAGCAATATGTTAACTGCCTAATAGACTACAATGTGTTATCTGTCCAATTGACGACAGTGAGTACTCTTTCTAATAGACTACTGGCTAGCACTGTTCCCTGTCTAATAGACTAGGAAGTGTTCCCTGTCTAATGGACAACATGCTAGCAATATGTTAACTGCCTAATAGACTACAATGTGTTATCTGTCCAATTGACGACAGTGAGTACTCTTTCTAATAGACTACTGGCTAGCACTGTTCCCTGTCTAATAGACTAGGAAGTATTCCCTGTCTAATGCACAACATGCTAGCAATATGTTCCCTGTCTAATAGACTACAATGTGTTATCTGTCCAATTGAAGACAATGAGTACTCTTTCTAATAGACTACTGGCTAGCACAGTTCCCTGTCTAATAGACTAGGAAGTGTTCCCTGTCTAATGGACAACATGCTAGCAATATGTTAACTGCCTAATAGACTACAATGTGTTATCTGTCCAATTGACGACAGTGAGTACTCTTTCTAATAGACTACTGGCTAGCACTGTTCCCTGTCTAATAGACTAGGAAGTGTTCCCTGTCTAATGGACAACATGCTAGCAATATGTTCCCTGTCTAATACACTACTAGCTAGCAATATGTCAACTGTCTAATAGACTACACTATGTTCCCTGTCTATTACACTACTAGCTAGCAATATGTCAACTGTCTAATAGACTACACTATGTTCCCTGTCTAATACACTACTAGCTAGCAATATGTCAACTGTCTAATAGACTATAGGCTAGCAATGATCCCTGTCTAATAGACTACAATCTGTTAACTATCTAATACATTAATAGTTTGCAATATGTTCCCTGTCTAATAGACTACAATATGTTCCCTGTCCAATAGACTGCAAAAGACAATATACATACCTTATGGTGGGAACCTCAACCACCATATTTTCCCTGTCTAAT